>JBAMCJ010005999.1:0-51288 GCA_037075205.1 Drosophila prostipennis
CGCGCTCTGTAAACTTACCCTAATAAAGCTGTGAAAGTGGTAATAGTTTTTCCTGAAAGTGCGAATATCGTCAGAAAGAGACACCTGGGGTCACAGGTACGTACCAAGATCTGCGCCTGCTCAACTCCTTGTGCATCCTCAAAATCTTGGGCACTTGCGAACCCGGCGATCAAGCCTGGCGGTTAGGGGGGAGGCCCCTCCCGCGTCCACCGAGTCCCGCAACTTTCTCTACAAACGCCCCCTCGCTCACAGTTTCCACCAGTCGCTTTTTATCCTCCCGCGTTTTCCTGGTAAACAAAAGCCAGCTGATAAACAGGGTTGGAAAGCGCCGAGGTTAACAGCGAACTAACAGCGCCGCGCGTAACAGCACACTGCTTGCTAACAGTGAGACTGATCGCAGTGCTGGAGTGCAGGCTCAGTGGCTCCAAAACTGCGCTGTTAAAATAATTTCAAAACTTGAATTTTCTCTAAACGGCATAGACAATCGCATCCCCTGTATAATTCCTACCTTGTTCCTGGGGAGAAAATTAGCTAAAGGCCAAGGTACTGGCTAATTCCCAACCCCCCCGCCGCGGCGGCGCCTCACTAAACGGGGCACTGGGGACAGAGCCGGAGCGGTATACCTCCCATCGGGCCAATACTGGGGGAAATCCCAGTACTTCGAGGGACTCCCAATGGAGCAGGTAGCGAAGACCGGGAGGAAAGAGCCTGCTGGCCTGGATGACGGGACCCAAGCACTGGCTGTAGCCAGGGCCGAAGAGGAGCTTATTAAAAAGTTCCAACGCATGAAGCAGAAGGTGCAACGGTCGCCCCCTGGTCCGGCGCCGCCAACCGAGCCGCACCCAAAGTCAGCACCCCCAAAGGTGGACGGGCCTATTTTCGTCTTTGGCGGCAACGAGGAGGAGTCTAATACCCCCAAAAGAGGCAGAGATCCCACGAGCCCCGATGGGAAACAACCTGGAGCCGAGAAGAAGCAACGGGTCCAAATGAGCGAATCAGCCCTAGCTGAGGAGCTGGGTAAAATGCTAGACGAGATGATCCGCAAGTTCACGGACACCAAGGGCAACAACAAGAAAGTTGTTCGACATGTCACGCAGGCCACAATCGACACTCTGCAGGAAATGAAGGCGTTGCAGGTCGAGATCAACGAGAGGTTGTCTGAGAGCCTCGCCAAGGGCTCGACCCTGAGCGCTAGGCAGCTTTCCGCCTCCCCTGGGACAGGTCTTGCACCTGAAGCAGCCCCGAAGCCTGGAAGTGGCGGAGCCCACGGCAATAGCACGCCCCGAGGAAGCCCTAGCTGGCAACTGGCTAGGCCCAGAAGCAAGAAGCACCAACACAGCGCCGAGAGCGCAGGGTCCAAGCAAGCCCGTTCGAACCCCAATGCGAAGCCCAGAAGCCAGCGACCAGATGCCATCATAATCAAATGCAGCGAAGGATCCTACGCAGATATGCTGAGGATGGTCAAGTCGGAGCCATCCCTACAGGGCCTCAAGGATAAGGTGCAAGGCATCAGAAGGACAGCGAGTGGAGGACTACTACTCAGGATGCAATAGTGTCTACCCTGTTTCCCGCCCAGCCTCCACTCGTACCACCCAACACGTACACAGGAGGAACGGTGCTAACTACTGAAGCGGAAGTCCTGGGCGCCCTGGCCACCATGAAGAAAACCAAAGCCCCTGGTCCAGATGGAATCCCCAACGCCGCGCTGCATGCCATTGTCGCATCCCACACGAACCTCTTCGTACAGATGTACAATAAGTGCCTCTGCGAACGCGTTTTCCCCACGAGCTGGAAGTGGCAAAGACTCGTGCTTATTCCGAAACCAGGGAAACAGAACGATGACCCATCTTCATACAGACCTCTATGTATGCTTAACACAATAGGCAAAATCTTCGAACGCATCATCTGCAAGAAGCTGGAGAATGAGCTCGAAGAACGCAACGCTCTGTCCGACCACCAGCACGGCTTCCGGAAGAAGCGTAGCACTGTCGACGCCATCCGAGAGGTGACACAACTGGCTGCGAACGCCATAGAAGGAGAAAGGTGGCGGGGTGGCGCAAAAAAGTACTGCCTGATCTGCACCCTGGACGTAAAAAACGCCTTTAATTCGGCAAACTGGGAATTTGTGCTCCGCGCGCTTCAGCGCAAAGGGATTTCGGACTACCTGACGCATGTGATAGCCGACTATTTCCGGGATCGCGTACTAGCTTACAGCTCCGATGCTGGAGTACACGAACACCAGGTGACCGGAGGTGTACCCCAAGGCTCGGTACTGGGACCCATCCTGTGGAACGTCATGTACGACGGGATCCTTAGGCTGACGTTACCTGCTGGCTGCACGGTAGTGGGATTTGCTGACGACATAGCGTTGGTCACGGTGGCCAAAAAGCTAGACGACCTAGCGGACGTTTGCAGCCGGTCAATCGACATGCTGATGAGCTGGCTAGCTGGCAACGGGCTTACACTAGCGGAGCATAAAACCGAGGCGGTGCTCATAAGCAGCAGAAAAGTCGTCGAGAAGGTACGGTTCCGAGCCGGCGCAGCAACAATCGAGTCCATCCCAGCGATCAAGTACCTCGGGCTTCTGATCGACCACAGGCTGACATACAAGCATCACCTGGAATATGTAGCAGCCAAAGCGTCCAAGGCGACAGCCGCCATCTCAAGGATGATGGCCAACAAGAGAGGACCAAAGCAGCACAGCCGGCGCCTCATTGCCACCGTGGTAACCTCGACGATATTGTACGCCGCGCCTATCTGGGCCGATGCAGCTCAGCTCATAGTGTGGAGACGAGATCCATCTGAGTCCCTAAAAATCTTCAAGCTGAACACCGTGACTTATGGAACTTCGCCAGCACCCTATCTGGCGATTCGGTGTTTAATGCGGCTTGGAGAGATCGCGCAGGATTCGTGTCCAAAAGCCGCCAAGGTCATTCAGAATGACTTTTATGTTGACGATTTGTTGACTGGCGCCAGATGCGTTGAGGACCTGTTAAGCCTTCGAGACGAAGTTTCTCAGGTATTGCAAGAGGCAGGATTAGAATTGGCAAAGTGGTTTCCCATCTGAAAGCGCTGTCATGCCGCTAACGGCAGACTCAGACGTAACTAAAACCCTTGGCGTGGTTTGGTTACCGGGTAAAGATTACTTTCAATTTCGGCTGGATGACTCTTTCCTGGATCTTCGTGCGACAGAACGAAACATACTGTCGGCGACTGCCCGACTTTTCGATCTGCTTGGCCTGTGTCCTCTAGTGACTAGGAAAAATATGTTGTTGTAGGAACTGTGGTTAGACTGGGACGAGTCGCTACCGATGCAACTGCAGACATCTTGGGAAGCCTTTAAGGGAACGCTGTTGCAGCTGCCCAAGATCAAGGTATCGCGATTCGTTCATACAGACGCCAAAGTCCCGGCAGAAATACATGGTTTCGCTGACGCTTCCATGCGAGCATATGGAGCGTGCATCTACGTTCGCACTAGTACCGCTGAAGGTTAAAAGCATCTTTGCTGACAGCAAAATCCAAAGTAGCTCCCCTCAAGACGAAAACGTTGCCCCGCCTAGAGTTGTGCGCAGCTCACCTTCTTGCGGATCTTTATAATCGTGTAAGACCATTGCTTAATTTTCCGATCACAAAGGTGTTCCTATGGACGGACTCGGAGATCACTCTGCATTGGATCAAAACGCATCCGTCGTCGTTGTCGGTTTTCGTCTCAAACCGAGTTGCAGAGATCTAAGAGTGGTCGGAAAAAGCAATTTGGCGACATGTCCCCAAGAATGAAGACCCAGCGGACATCGTGTCACGGGGATGTGACGTTGAGGAACTCACAGCTTCCATTTGGTTCGCTGGGCCGTCGTTTTTGCTTGATGCTGAAAAAGATTGGCCTGTAAATCGACACTTTGAAGTACCTGCTGATGTCGTGTCGATGGAATTACGCAAGTCATCATTGGCGCTTATGCTAATTCCAGAGCCCAACTATGTGCTTCAGAAAATTGAGTCTTTTTCGTCGCACCTAAGGCTTCTAAGAGTTTTCGTGTTAGTCTTTCGGTTTATTCAAAGGTGCAAAAAAGTGTCGCAGCCCTTTGAAAAAAGTATTACTCCAAGAGAACTGAATTTTACGTTCGAGAAAATAGTGGAAGTGATCCAATCTCACAGGTTCAGTGACGACATAGGCAAAATTCGGAAAAACAAACCGGTAGCAACGAATGCTATCCCGTACGAAGCCAAATTCCCGTTGCTGTTATCGAAATGCTCACAGTTTGTTTAAACCTACGTGTCCTACCTGGACGTTACAAATTGTCATGCTGGTCCTCGAGCTCTTGTAAGTCTGTTGCGAGAAAAGATATGGTTGGTTAATGCGCAGGAAGTTTGCCGCAGAACAGTTCGTTCTTGCATTCGTTGCTTTCGATGCAAGCCGCAACTCTTGACGCAAATCATGGGGAACTTGCCATCAGACAGACTTCGAGCTCTCCGCCCTTTTAATATCTGTGGTGTTGATTTTTGTGGCCCATTTAACACAACGTATCGTATCCGTGGTAATCCGTCGTACAAATCATACGTGGCATTGTTTGTATGTTTTGCGTCCAAAGCGGTCCACTTAGAGTTAGTGTCTGACCTCACCACTGATGCGTTTCTGTTGGCATTCCAAAGGTTCGTGAGCCGACGCGGGATTCCGGAGAAGGTGTGGTGCGACAACGCGTCGAACTTCGTCGGAGCCGATCACCACATGAGAGAGTTCCGGGCCCGTCTGTAGAAGCAGGGGGGAGGTATCGCAACATTCGCATCAAAAAATCACTTCGGCAGACTTTGGGAGGCAGGTGAGAAGTCTGCAAACCACCTGTTCCTTCGGACGGTCGGCGAAGACACCCTGACCGCGGAGGAGCTCCAAACTCTCCTCACTAGCGTGGAGGCAGTTCTCAACTCCAGGCCCTCGGAGCGATCAGCACAGATCCCAACGACGGCAAAGCCCTAAGCCCAGGCCATCTCCTGATCGGCGGCCCTCTCCTAGCTCCACCCTCAGCAGCGCTCCCGGACCAAGTGGCACCAGGAGGTTCCAAACGTCGACGTGGGAGCTCTTGTCGTCGTCGCCGAGAACAATCTTCCGCCGCAGCAGTGGATGATCGGGCGGATCGTGGCGGTGCACGTCGGCGCTGATGGCAAGGTCCGAAATGCGGACGTGAAAACGAAGGATGGGACGTATCGGCGAGCGGTCCATAGGCTGGCGGTGTTGCCTGTGGCATGCTGAAGACGACGGTTCTTCAGAGGGGGCGGTGTTCGCGCACTTTACGCTTTTTTATGAAATTTGTTGAATAGTGTAGTGAATCGCTCTCGCGAATTCGCCCCGTCTCTCGTCCCCTTCATTAAGTTAGGCTTAAGCGTTTTTATACTGAAATTAAAGAGTTAGTTGTTATATGAACTTCATTGCGCACACTCCCTTTCGTCGTCGAAATAAACGTTAAATTTTCCCTGCAATCACAAAGTTTTTGCGTTGTTAATACAAAATAGTATTAAAATTTCAGTTATGTAAGTTTTAAATTTGTATAATTTTCGGAGCTGTTAAAGACCGCGTGAACGCTTTGGTAGTTCGAACGGGAGTAAAGAACAGAACATGAAATAAATCACGCGGTTTTCTTATAGGAGGCAAATGTGAATGAGAATTGAGTCAAAATCTGCCAAGTGGGCCACACCTGATCCGAAGGTCCGATTTTCATCGAACTTATAAATAAGAACTTCACTTGAACGGTTTTGCGAAATTTGAAGTTCTACCGGAGTTATAGCGAGCACAATATAGCATTTTTGCCACTTTTTCGAAAAAGTTGCACTAAGTACTTATTGTATTTCTTCGAAACGGTATGAGATATCTTTATGATGTTTTCACTAATAGATCAAGAATTATATTAGATTTTCATAAAAAATATTTAATTTTAGTTTTCTAAAAAAAAAAAACAATTATTAGTTCAGTGTATTTTTCAGTGTTCTTCACCAGCTACGGAGTTCAAAACCATTTAAAAATGAAGTTTAATTCATCATGAAGAAGATTAAAAAAAAAAAAGAGGGGCCCGACCAAAGGTTTTCGCAATACCTAATTTTCAGTGGGCGCACGGCGGTGAAGAACACTCAAAAAAATACACTAAATAAAATATTTGTTATATTTTTGTAATAAAACTAAGTTTTAAAAAATTGTAATATTTGTTATGAAAAGCTAATACAGTTCTTGATCGATTAATGAAAACATCATAAAGATATCTCATACCGTTCCGAAGATATACAATAATTACTGAGTGCAACTTTTTCGAAAAAGTGGCAAAAATGCCACATTGTGACCGCTATAACTCCGGTAGAACTTAAAATTTCGCAAAACCGATCAAATGAAGTTCTTATTTTGTCGTTGTAAACAGGAAAAGCCAACAAGTTCGATGAAAATCGGACCATCGGATCAGGGGTGGCCCACTTTGCAGAGTTTGACTCTTATGTGAATGAACACTTTATAATTTATAAATCTTATAACCTAACTTATAAGTCCATGGCACATATTTGAATGAAAATACATGAAAATAAAGTTTGACATTATTATTTAATTAAAAAAAAATAGATTTATTTGAACCCTTGAACCGGAACAGTGCTCCGGCTAATCCGAACCGCTTCGCAAACCGTAACCTTACCTTTCGATTAAGCCTAGTAGGGGAGAAGGGGGCTTCAATAGAAAAAAGGGGCACAATAGTATGTGCCCTAGCGGCCAAACGGCTCGTTTAAAATGCGCGCCGTGTTTACTGAACGTTCCTTAGGACACCAGGGGACTGCATTTGAGCTTTAAGCGCCATCAGTTGAAGAAATTACGAACCAATTTCCGTCAAAGTTAAATTGGTGAAAATAGTCTCATTCTGTTCGGGACACTATATTGGACAATGGAAGGCAAATTTCATGCCCAACGCGATTCTCTTACTAAATAATTAGTTGGTCTTCAATCTTCGTGGTATTTGATGAGTCAGATTGCAGTCAAACTGAGGAAAATGGCCCAAGTCGCGGTTAAGGGCGGCAGAACAAAATTTGACATTGCGAAATTCTTAAGGAATAATGGAATTGTAGAAATCACGGAAGAAAAATAATAAACTTACAAAAATGTGGACCTCCGCGTCAAAGAGCTATAACCGCATTTTTATATCATGGGAAAGGGTTAAAAAAATCACAAAATTATATTCCATTTTGGATCAAAATATTTGTGGCCCAGAACTGGGGCTATACTAGTTTAAAAAATATGTTGACATTTTGCAACGTTCCTCGAAGGCTTTGCAATCGACTTCAAAATTATGTAGGAAAAAGTTATAGCCAAAGGAACAGCCTTTCCGATGATACCAGTCTCATTCCAATGGCTCTTTATTTATAGCTGCTAAGTCAAATTTTTCTTCCTATTAGTGCCCAATCCTCCCCTATACAGAGGTTTTAAAAAAATAGCGCCAAAAAAAAATAAGAAATTCCTGACAACCGGAATCCAAACTAATTTTAAGCGAACGAAGTCGCTTCGTGTATAGCTAGTTTATTTTATAACTCCTTATGCATCTTCTTAAAAGTTTGTTTACACAAAGGTATATATAATACAGTCCACTTCATCTACACAGAAACAAAATATCAAAAGTGCTGGTTAATTTGATCTTTTTTTGTCATACTATTCTACCATGAAACAATATTATTTTATCTTAGGATGAGGACAAGACGGCAAGTCAGGTTGGCAGACGGAAGATGCGGCAAAATCAACGTACAGCTCGAGGTATAAGTCGAATTCGGGAACAAAAGACTGGCCATGAGCCTGTTGATCCTACAAGGAGTAGTGGATTCATTGGTGTTGGGTTGGAACTTTCTAACACAAGTCGGAACCGAGATAACATGCGCTGGACACGAAATCATAATACCGGCCAGGGCTCGAAAACAATGGGCGGCTCGAGGAAAAGCTACCGGTGGCAGTCGTTCAACAGGCAAGCGAGAATGACGACACAACAAAATTCCTGGAGGCACAGTTAGCAGACTTCAAGTGACCAGCGAGGGGATAGGCACAGACCCAGAAAAGGTGGCAGCCATCGTAGAACTAAAACCACCAGAAACAGTAAGAGAACTCCGACAGTACCTGGGCGTACCATCATGGTACCGCCGATTCGTACCTGATTTCGCAAAAATAGTCAAACCACTCAATGATTTGCTACGCAAAGGCAACAAGTGGGTATGGACACCGGAACATCAGATGGCGTTCGAAGAGGTTAAGGCAAGACTCGTTGCAGACCCCGTACTGGCGTGCCCGGACTTCGACAAACCGTTCAACCTGCAAGCGGACTACGGTATCGGGGCAATACTGACCCAGGAAACGGAGAAAGGTGAAAACGTAATCTCTTACTCAAGCCGAACGCTAAACGGCGCCGAGAAGAATTACTCGACGACTGAAAAGGAGTGCTTGGCAATCGTATTGGGCGATCATATCTTGAAGGTTACCACTTTAAGGTAGTAACCGACCATATGGCTCTGAAGTGGCTCAACAGCATTGAAAGTCCTTCAGTAAGGATCGCCAGATGGGCCCTAGAGTTCAGCAGTACGACTTCGAGATAGCGTACAGGAAAGTACAGCTCAACGTTATGGCGGACGCCTTGTCAATGCAGCGACTACCAAAGACGCTTCAAGGCATCAAGGAAACATTGGCGGCGGAAGCTTCTGCAGCATGCAGCTGGATTATGGAAATGTGCGAAAAGACCCAACCGCAAAAGTTCCCGGACTACCTGATGGAAGGCTACAGCCTATACAGGAACATACCACACAGAGCGGGCAGCGAGGATGTCGCAACATAAAAGATGTGCGTCCCGAAAGCTCTTCGGAAAACGGTCCTAAAAGAAAACCACGACTCACCTGCAGCGGGCCACTTAGGAACCCGAACGACGATTGCACGTCTGGCAGCCCGCTTTTATTGGCCAGATATGCACAGAGACGCCCGAGCCCATGTGACAAGATGCGAGATATGCATGAGATTCACGCCGAATCAAATGCAGGCGGCTGGCAAAATGCTAACGCAGGTGCCAGAGGAATCATGGGCCCTTGCCCTACGTGCGGACTTCGTCCGGCCCCTGCCGCGTTCAAAGCACGGCAACCAAATGCTGCTAGTACTAATAGACCGGTTCTCCAAGTGGACTGAGTACCACTGCGCAGCGCGGCGGCCGAATCACTAAAGAAAGCTTTCAGGGGCAGAGCACTAGCAGATCGCATATACTCGTCTAATATGCAGATCCTTGCCACCGGTGGACCAACACATTACCCGTACAGTCAACGCACACCATCTGCAATAGATTTCGCCATCTTCAAAGGAATTCGCTCCGAGTGCCTAAACATTTCGGAAAGCTGTGACCTAAGTTCGGATCACATCCCTCTTATAATTCAGTACAGAATTGCTGCATGTAAGCTCTCCCGCAGGACTCGCATTTTGCCCCAGAATGTGAGTATACCGCGATTCCAGGAAGCGATTAACGGCTTGGCCAATCTCAACATGAACCTTAACACTCCTGAGGACATTGAAGATGCTACTGAGATGTTTGTGCGAAATGTTCACATTGCTGCTGAATCATCCACCTGCGGTCAAAGCCCAAGCAATCCATCCGAGCCACTTCAGGCACTTTTAAAACCTGAGGTCCTGGATCTGGTGAGATTGAAAAGGACATTGCGTCGAAGATTTATGCGTACACGGGATCCTGCGGACAAAAGAGAATACCGTCGAGCCGAGGGCGATCTAAAAAAGCTCCTGCTTCGCAATGCTGATCCCACAAAACCACGTGGATTCAACCTTTGGAGAGCAACAAGGAATATAAAAAGACAACCCCCTCGACGAATTTTAATAAAGCGTGCTGACAACACATGGTGCAAATCAGACATTGAAATTTCAATGGCGTTTGCTGATGAACTAGAGGAGCGCTTCCGGCTTTTAGACATTTCACATTTTTAATGCTTGTCGACCTGTAGCTTAGCAGCGCAACTCAAGATATTCATATAAAAACACGGACATACCGAAAACAACTGTTTTAAATAAATCTTAAATTTGACTATAAACTAGTGTAATCATGAAAGTTGTTATGGCGGAGTTGGCTTAATTGTAGAAGGTGATGAGTCCCAGGACAAACGGGAGAAAATCCGCGCTGAAATTGTATCGAAAATACGGTAAAAACTTTCGTGGTTTTGCGCGATGTGCGGCTGTTTATTATTACACTTGTAAACAGGAACTAATTACAAGAATCTTAGCTTAGAAGCTCCAGAGCGGAGCGGAGAGTTTCAGGAGAGTTGGAGAGGGAGAGCGAAGGGCAGTGCGAGCGAGAGAGATGTGAACATCTGGAGAAAACTGCCGCTCGACACTGCCTCCCGAAATAAAACGCCCTTTTGGCGTGAACATTCTCCCTATTTATTAATTTTCAAATGTTGAGTTATCGACCAACTTTGGATTTGTAAAAAACAAAAACAAAGAATGATACGCACGAAATATGTATATCCAAAAAATGCGTATGTATGTAAAAATACACCTATGCGTGTCTACGTTTTTGTGTGTGCATTGCAGCTGACTAAGAAATTGAGATTCGCTCAAATTCAAATTCAAGATAATACTGATATCCTTTTGCTAAAAGAATATTTAATTTGCATTTCCACAACAGATTTAAGACATTTTGTAACGGTTTTTTGTGATTTAAAATTTAAATCGCATTGATAATATTTAAAGAACATTAAATATTCAATCCAATTGATTCTCTTTCTCTTTTTTAAACGTGCCTCATATTGTTTAAACAAATGCAAATGTTTAAACAATTTGATTCACGGGGTCCCCTCCCACCTGTCTTCCTGCTATTAATAATATAATTCTAATCGAGGTGAAAAATTAATGAAAACTAAAATACTGAAAACAAAATAACAATTTTAAAACTTTTTAACTTAACTTATGCAAACAATCCAAAGGAATGGTATGGAATGGATTGGAAGGAAGGACAATGGTTGTTTCTGCAAGTTTTTGTTTTTTTTTAAATAGTTTGCATACACACAAAAAAATTTGATTGGTAAAATTGACGTATACGGATAGTAACGTAACTATAAAAAAGATTACCTGTATTTTGTTTTTGCTTTGGGTGTGTATATGCGAATTGTGTGTATTTGTTGTTGTGAAAGTAATTATTTAATTGGTAGAATTTAACATTTTTGTGGTTGAGAACTGTTTAACAATTATATTTGTTAATTTTACCAAGTTTTTTTTTGAGTGTAGGACATAATACTGTTGTTTTTGTGGAAACTAAGGAACAAAGTTCTGATAAAATAATTTCTCGGCTTTTAGGCTAATCTTGGGAATTTTTTCAATTTTAAATAAGTAGTAAAGGTAAAGGTATGTCAATATGTGTAGCTATCCCACATACATACATACATACACATTTTCTATCTTAATTTCCGCGGGCGAAGATGCGGCCCACCTTGCTAGTCCAAGTATAAAATCGTATTGATGTTGGTTTCATTTTTGTCAGGCGGCTAAACGCAAAGCGAGTCAGTTGATGAATCTTCCGCACCTTATAAAAACTAATGCAGACATAAAAATCGCTTCTTATAAATTGTTATGCCTTCCGTTATTACCAGCTTCGGAAATCTTTGAAAGCAGAGGCGGGTTATGATAAAGATATGCAATGGATTCAAAATGGATTCCCTTCTTTTTTTGATTATGCTAAATTTAATACATTAAAATATTTCTGTCTTTAAATTGTCCACGAGAACAACAGGATCGCTTGAATCCCAGAATTGAGTGTTGGGAAAAATATTTATGAAACACGGAGTTTTTAACATAAGAGTTTACAAAATACCGAGAGTTTGACTTACTGGTAAAAAGTAGTGGCTTAACTGCACCACCAAAAACACGTGGTTATAAGGTATTTTTTACATGTCATACATTTAAATACAATTGCTCAATTTAATTTAATTTATTATAGGGGAGAGGGGGGCTCAAATAGTAAAAGGGGCACAATAGTAAATGGCCCTAGCGGCTTGTTTAAATTGCGCGCCGTATTTACTGGACGTCCCTTAGGACACCAGGGGGCTGCATTAAAAATTTGAGCTTTAAGCGCCATCAGTTGAAGAAATTACGAACCAATTTCCGTCAAAGTTAAATTGGTGAAAATAGTCTCATTCTGTTCGGGACACTTCATTGGACATTTGTCGCTTGCGAGATTTTTGAAATATTTATTTTCTGAAGGGAAATTTCATGCCCAACGCGTTTCTCCTACTAAATTTTTTATTGGTCTTCAATCTGTGTGGTATTTAGCAAAACGTCAAACATTCCTTTTGGCGTGCAAATAGTTGATGGTACTATATAATAACACATGGTCTTTATTTTATTTTTTATGATTTCTGCCGGTTGGTTGAACTATTGTATTGGTATTGGTTGCGCTCATGGTCGAATTTGTCAGCGAGAGATTTATGAGCCAGATTGCTGTCAAACTGAGCAAAATGGCCTAAGTAGCGGTTAAGGCCGGCAAAAGAAAGATTTGACATCGCGAAATTTTTAAGGAATAACGGAATAGTATAAATCAAGGAAGAAAAGTCTTACAATAATATGGACCTCCGCGTCAAAGAGCTATAACCGCATTTTTAATAGCAAAGAAAGGTTAAAAAAAACCACAACAAATGTATTTAATTTTAGATCAAAGGAATAGTGTCCAAAGAGTCCAAAAAAATTTTATGAAAATTATCTCTTTTACTCTATACCGTTAACAGCGAAAGTAAGTTTCGTACTGTCATTACCCCAGTACTGGGGCTATACTAGCTTAAAACGTATGTTGACATTTTGCGTTCCTCGTTTGCGTTCCAAAGTTCCTCGAAGGCTTTGCAATTGACGTCAAAATGATGTAGGAAAAAGTTATTGCCAAAAGAACAGCCTCTCCCATGATACCATTCCAATGGCATAGCTGCTATGTCTAACCAAACTTTTCCTCCTATTAGTGCCCCCTCCTCCCCTACTCAGTACGACGAAAATTGCTAGCTAAGCATAGGATTAAGGGAGAGGCAAATACTTTTGTAGCTAAAGCCTTTAGCCGGGTATTTTTTTTCACCGCGGCACTCAGATGAGCTACACTCATAGAAATATTTAACTAAATACTAGAAAAGTCGCCCTAAAACCGAGGACGCCCTAAAACTACGATAAATTTTCTTATTATACGGGTGGCTAGCCCTAAATATACGAAAAATCGCAATGGAAAATACTTTTTAGGGTTAGTTTTTTCAAAAAGGCTAATTTGCCCTATTTTTTAGGTTACATTTTTATGAGTCGACTCCAAAAGTAATTCCTTCTTTTTAGGGCGAAATCGCCCGAAAATGTTCTGAAATTACCCTAAAAACAAGGAAGAGTCAAACGAAATTTTAATTAATGTATACATATGTAATACACCCTGCAAGCAAAGAGGCGATATTTCTATCGCCTATCGTCCAGAAGTCACTTCTTAGTAACTTCTGGAACATAGAAACACGACAGAACACATTTTACAAAAACAAAATATACATCTATCGCGAAGAAGTCACTTCTGGAGGATAGAAATACGATAGAACACATTTTACAAAAACAAAAAGGGTCGCGATCGTGGAGAAGTAACTTCTAAGACACTTCTAGGCGATAGAAACACGATAAAACACATTTTACAAAAACAAAAAGGGTCGCGATCGTGGCGAAGTAACTTCTAAGGCAGTAATTCCAGTTCCGTGGTCTATGAAAATTTCTAAAACAACAAAAAAATAATAAATATTATGTCATAAAAATCGGAGAAAGTATTTACCTTATATAATCAAATAAGTGGCGTATAGTTATGTTTTCGGTTTGCCCAGAGTTTCCTTTAAACATCGTTTTTTAACCACTTTTATTTTTGATGTAAATAAATATTGAAGTTTTCAACCGTAAGCGGTACGTTATATTTAAAAAATAACAGGTTCACTCCACATTTCATCACAAACACAGAAATTCAGAATAAATCGCACTGATCACAAATAAATCTCTATCGAACTGACGCTTGAATTCGAAATACAAAGTGCGTAGGTCAAAGAGAAACAAGAGAGAACGCTATAGTCGGGTTGGTGTCCCGACTATCTAATACCCGTCACTCGGCTAAAGGGAGTGCGATGGAGATGGAGATATGAACTTTGATCAGCAATAACTTTTTAACGAATGGTCCGATTTAAAAAATTTCTTCTACATTTCGATAGGTATTGATAAACACAACAAAACTGCATTTTTACTTTTCCGAAATATTTAAATTTTTAAAATCGTATATAAGCTATTGTGGGCGTTAGAGGGGGCGTGACACCTTTTTGAAGTAAACTTGCGCTGCGTAGGAGCTCCAAGAATCTTCATGCCAAATACCAATCCTCTAGCTTTTATAGTTTCCGAGATCTCAGCGTACATACAGACAGACAGACGGACATGGCTATATCGACTCGGCTAGTGATCCTGATCAAGAATATATATACTTTATGGGGTCGGAAACGCTCCCTTCTAGCTGTTACATACTTTTGCACGAATACAATATACCCTTTTACTCTACGAGTAACGGGTATAAAAAGGGTAGTTTTCAGGTATAAAGAGAGAGCCAAGAGCGGACTCTACTTCTTCACGATCGCAACCCTTTTTAAGTAGTCAAATGTGTTCTATCGTCCTTCTATCGTCCAGAAGTGCCTTAGAAGTTACTTCGCCACGATCGCGACCCTTTTTGTTTTTGTAAAATGTGTTCTATCGTATTTATATTGCCTAGAAGTGTCTTAGAAGTTACTTCTCCACGATCGTGACCCTTTTTGTTTTTGTAAAATGTGTTCTGTCGTGTTTCTATCTTCCAGAAGTTACTAAGAAGTGACTTCTGGACGATAGGCGATAGAAATATCGCGTCTTTGCTTGCAGGGTTTGGCGGGTCTTGCAGATTCTACGAGCTCCTACGCAGCGCAAGTTTGTTTCAAAATGGTGCCACGCCCCTTCTAACGCCCACAATAGCTTATAAACGATTTTAAAAATTTAAATATTTCGGAAAAGTAAAAATGCAGTTTTGTTGTGTTTATCAATACCTATCGAAATGTAGAAGAAATTTTTTAAATCGGACCATTCGTTTAAAACTTATGCCTGATCAAAGTTTTTACATCCCTCGCACTCCCTTTAGCTGAGTTACGTTTATTAGATAGTCGGGACACCAACCCGACTACAGTGCTCGCACTCCCTTTAGCTGAGTGACGTTTATTAGATAGTCGGGACACCAACCCGACTACAGTGCTCGCACTCCCTTTAGCTGAGTGACGGGTATTAGATAGTCGGGACACCAACCCGACTATAGCGTTCTCTCTTGTTTTTCATTTTTATTCTTTCAACACATTTGTTGAAATATATAATTAGGAAAGCATTGCGGCATGTGAAATGGTGTTGTATTATTTAATTTAATTCCAGTTCCGTGGTCTATGAAAATTTCTAAAACAACAAAAAATAATAAATATTATGTCATAAAAATCGGAGAAAATATTTACCTTATATAATCAAATAAGTGGCGTATAGTTAAGTTTTCGGTTTGCACAGAGTTTCCTTTAAACATCGTTTTCTTTAACCACTTTTATTTTTGATGTAAATAAATATTGAAGTTTTTAATTTTCAACCGTAAGCGGTATGTAATATTTAAAAAACAAGAGAGAACTCTATAGTCGGGTTGGGGTCCCGACTATCTAATACCCGTCACTCGGCTAAAGGGAGTGCGAGGGAGATGGAGATATAAACTTTGATCAGGCTTAACTTTTTAACGAATGGTCCGATTTAAAAAATTTCTTCTGCATTTCGATAGGTATAACTAAACACAACAAAATTGCATTTATACTTCTCATAAATCTTTGAAAATGTGTGCGCCAGACACATTTTAGTATCGTTTGTGGGCGACTATGGGCGATTGTGGGCGTTAGAGGGGGCGTGGCGGTCGGCTGAACTAAACTTGCGCTGCGTAGGAAGCCCAAGAATATGTGTTGGTAGTCCCAATATTCTAGCTTTTGTAGTTTCCGAGATCTCAACGTTCCTCCGGACGGACAGACGGACATGGCTAGATCGACTCGGCTAGTGATCCTGATGAAGAATATATATACTTTATGGGGTCGGAAAAGCTTTCTTCTACCTGTTACATACTTTTGCACGAATACAGTCGGGGGTGTCACAGAAATCTCTTCCAACCAAAAGCAAATCTCGGTGTCACAGAAAGCGTTTGAAAATCAAGTACACGGTTTTAAACCAACCGAATAGTAGGCATTGAAGCAAATTTTCCGAAAATCAGAGCAGATTTACTCCGAAACTCCTAGAAAACTCTACAGATTCTGTGACACCTACGGTTTTGATGGGTTGGTTTCTAAACCAACCGTACCCAAATCAGTCGCCGGTTTCTGTGACACCCCAGATAATCTGCATGCACTCGGCGGTAGCAGAGACAAATTTCGGCCGGTCCGTCATTCTCTTTTGCGCTTAACCGTTATGCTCAGCTAGCGACCAAAATTTGGCTGGAATAATTTTCGTGAAGCAGCGACATGTGTATGCCGTTACATTTTAGGAGCATTATTATACCCGTTACTCGTAGAGTAAAAGGGTATATTGTATTCGTGCAAAAGTATGTAACAGCTAGAAGGAAGCATTTCCGACCCTATAAAGTATATATATTCTTGATCAGGGTCACTAGCCGAGTCGATATAGCCATGTCCGTCTGTCCGTCTGTCCGTCTGTCTGTCTGTCTGTCCGTCCGTATGAACGCTGAGATCTCGGCAACTATAAAAGCTAGAGGATTGGCATTTTGCATGAAGATTCTTGGAGTTCCTACGCAGCGCAAGTTTGTTTCCAGAAGGTGCCACGCCCCCTCTAACGCCCACAGTCGCTTATAAACGATTTAAAAAATTTAAATATTTCGGAAAAGTAAAAATGCAGTTTTGTTGTGCTTATCAATACCTATCGAAATGTAGAAGAAATTTTTTAAATCGGACCATTCGTTAAAAAGTTATAGCTGATCAAAGTTTATATCTCCCTCGCACTCCCTTTAGCCGAGTGACGGGTATTAGATAGTCGGGACACCAACCCGACTATAGCGTTCTCTCTTGTTGTATTTCGAAATAAACAAATTAATTTCCAGTTATAAACTTAAATTGTTTATTCATAAAATTTGAGTTTACTTAAACAATACATTTACCTAATTTAATTTTGTATTTAACTTGATTTTATAAGTTCATTTTTTAGTTTAGTTAAAAAAAATGGTCCATTAATATTTATTTAAATATTATAACAGTAACAGTTTTAAGAAATTGCGTTTTTACTGAACAAATGCAAATTATTTAGTCGGATATATACCGCTTTAGAAAGGGTATAGGAGCATTGGCCCGCGCCAACAGCGAAGATGAAACAAAAGAAATCGGGTAAAGGGGTAAGAAGAAGACTTGGTGCATCGCATTATTTTCAAAGGTTTTCTGAGAGGAGTGTTTTGCGTGGTTAATTAAATATTTTGTGACAAGTGATATATATGTACATAAATTAAAGTCAGGTAAGTGCTACCTTAAATGTAAGACATTGTGATAGACTTAACTTTAACTTGCACCAATTTTGAAAGTTTTTTATGTGTTTTAAAAAAAAAAAAATAGAAAGATCTGGCTGCATTAGGCGAAAGTGGCAAGCTGAAATGCCTTGTAACAATAAGAAACAAAACACAAATAAAAATGAACACATTAATTAGTTTAAGTTTTTAGTAATGTCCAGTACGCAATAATAAAAAAGAGGTTAATACTTTTTTTCAATATTTTCAGGAGCTTTGACCCTTCATTCCGAAGACCCAGACAAGTGCATAAGATAGGCCTTGCTTAATATTAAAAATAAATTAGTTATACAAAAATCTAGAAATTATAATAATAATTTTAGTAACTTAAATAACACAATTAAAAAAAAAGGGGTGTGTCAAGCCTACGCACGACAGAAGTGAAACTTCTACGGGGGTGTCACAGAAATCTCTTCCAACCAAATTTCCCCCAAAAGCAAATCTCAGTGTCACAGAAACCGTTTGAAAATCAAGTACTCGGTTTTAAACCAACCGAATAGTAGGCATTGAAGCAAATGTTCCGAATATCAGAGAAAAATTTACTCCGAAACTCCTAGAAAACTCTACAGATTCTGTGACACCTACGGTTTTGATGGGTTGGTTTCCAAACCAACCGTACCCAAATCCGTCGCCGGTTTCTGTGACACCCCAGCTAGTTTGAGATTTGGTAGGCTGTAATTCCTTTTTCCTCTGTCTGTACCGCCAGTGGGCCATTGTTTGGTCCATTTTTTCGACCTTTTTTAGTCATAAATTAGCAACGCAGTGAAACGTATTTTATTGTTTCAGAATTTCGAATTTAATTTAACATAAATCGGACGACGACATTATCTGGCTGCCTTAGGAAGCATCGATCAAATAATGTCAAAATAATACGTAAGCTGCTATAATTTTGTTTGTTGCAAATCTTAGTTTAACATTTTTGAAGTGAAACTTCTTTAGGCGCGTTATGCAGCCGAAGTTTATATACCCTGCAGCTCATTCCTATGCATTTTGAAATTACAAAAATGTTAAACTTAGATTTGCAACAAACAAAAATTTAATTCGAAATTCTGAAATAATAAAATAAAAATATATTTTAGAAAAGAAGTGAATACAATAAAAATTAACAAGGCTATAATTTTGTTCCGATTAATTTCCCTTTAGTTTTCCGATCGTTCTTATGGGGGCTATATGATATAGTTGTCCAATTTTTATAAAATTTAATTCGAAATTTAGGACAGTTAAAAAAATGATATTCCCAAGAGCAATAGGTAATATGTCGAAAAACAACGAAGTTATCAGTTTTTCAATTATTTTTCCGAGAGATATAATTTTCCGATTCGGCTGGTTCCGACTTATATACTACTTGCGATAGAAAGACGATAGTTTTAAAACTGAGGGACTAGCTTGCGTAGAAACGGACGGACAGACGGACATGGCTAGATCGACTCGTCTAGTCATGCTGATCAAGAATATATATGTATACTTTATGGGGTCGGAAAAGTCTCCTTCACTGCGTTGCAAACTTATAACTAAAAAAAGGTCAAAAAATTGACCAAACAATGCACTATGGAAAAAAAGTCAATTTTTTTGGCATAAAATCAGCATATTTTACAAATTATTTTTAAAAATAAAATATATTTTTTGAATTTACATACCCTAATTAGCCAAGAACCGTTATCTAAGATTTTTTTACCAACAACACTATAGTGTTGATAAACACTCAAAGTTAGCTGTTCGATTGACTTTGTTGTGTGCGTAAATTAGTGAAAAATCTTTGCAAACTTTCAGTGCTTATTTTGTGGAGCAACAAATTGATTTATTATTTCTGATTATGGCAAATCGTAGCAAAGGTATTTATGAATGTATCTTAGATTACATGTTTTGATTATTATGGCTTGTCCAACTGTGAACTGTTTTATATGTGTATCTCTTTAGCTTAATACTAACATGTTTGTTTGTGTCCCGTGGTGTATAACTTATAAATGGCAAAAAGTTGCAAAAAGGTAAAAACGCAAAGTTATTACCAAATGTATCCTTAATATCGCAAAACTAATCATTTTTGCAACTTTTTGCACGTTTCTTCTAAAAACTTACTTTTGTCCAGCACTTATAAACTTAAAAAAAAAAATTTTCAAAATAAAAAAACATTATATTTGTCTTGCATCGAGCTTAAAAATTTAAAGAACAAAGAAATTTTGATAAACCTGGCAAAAGGCTCAAATATAAAGAAGGAGCACCATCGTTAAAGCTAAAATTAGCATCTGCTCATAGATAATATTTCACTTTTCTTGTATATATGGTAAACATTTTTTTTCTTGACAAATTTCAAAAAATAAAGAAAATCGAAATTTTTTTTTACCGCCTTACCAATACAAATAAACATTTTTTAAAATCCCTGCCACATTATTTATTTGTGCTGCGTGGGCGGTGGATGAAGGCAATGGTCCGATTCAAAAAGTAACAAAAACCGAAATTACACCTTTATCTTAATAGTATATGTCGGAGACAGGGGTCTCTTAGTCGCTTCGCGTGTTAATTTGTCCGTCATGACTTCCTTTTACACTTGGGTCTTTTTTCGAAGGTTCTCGAAAGAATGAATCCTGAACACTCTACTGCTTTGCACAACTTTACGTTGCAACAACAATTGCGCCACACTCGGCTAAGGTGGGTTCCCACCTAGCCACGCTCTTGAAACCCTTAAACGGTCTAAGAAGGTCACACTTCCTTTTCTCAATACTTTATTTAAAATGACATGTTTCTCTCAGTTAAATTTAACATTGATTTGTATTTGTACTAATTCTCTCGACACGGCTATCCTGACTATCACACGTCCTCGTGTGCATGGCTTAACATTGGATTGGCATCACATTTTGCTAATCTGAAACAAATTTGAAGTTACTCATTAACTGAAATCATGACTTTTTTTTTTTTAAATCCCTCAAAATCCCTCCCTTGTGTCTTTAAATGACAGTTTGGCAGGATAATTCTCTCTTATTAGTAGCTTGTACTCTTCTGCGCAAACCCGACCATTTGGCTTACAATTTATCACAACACAGTGCAGGCTCTTGCAGCCACCTCCGACGATATGCACTTTTAGTGCCACAATCTCTCATTAGATCAAACTTAGCCTCTGTGTGTGATGTCCTGTGCACCCCTCTTAGGTGACAGATCTCAACTAATCTTCGGCGTCTATTTCAACGCCATCACTCTCTTTGAGCAACTCAGATGCAACTCGATTATCTGGTAGTTTTTGCAAGCTCTCATGCGGATACTTGTATGTTCTTTTACTAGTCAATGATTTCAACAGGTAACGATCACCTTCCAACAATTCTGTTACAACAAACGGTCCCTTGAACTTGGGATCCAATTTCGTTTGATGCCGTTCCTCACTTCTTAGCAAGACATGATCGCCAATCCCATGTTTCACAACTTTTGCTTTATTTTGATCAACTCTACTCTTGTCATATTTTGCATTCTTATCCATATTATTTTTAGCTTCTGCCCTAGCTTCCTTACAATCTATCTTAGGTTCAGATATTATGGGTAACATGTCCAAAGGTCTTGCCTGCTTTCCTATTAATAACTCTAAGGGGCTGAAATTAGTCACCCGATTACTAGTACAGTTCATAGCTAATTGGATGTCCATCAATGCATCCTGCCAAGAGCGTTCGCTTGTCTCAACTGCCGTCAACATTCCTTTCAACGTGCTCATCACGCGCTCCACTTGACCGTTTGCCCTGCTTGCCCCTGTTGCAATTAAGGGGGGAGATACATATAGAAAAAATAAAAATTCAATTTTTTTTTATTATTTAAATTGGTAGAATAAGTCTTTAAGAATGTGTCATGAAAGTTTCACGAAGAAATTCGAGCTATTTTGGAACTTATACCAGGATGACTGCACCCACCTTCTATGTGCAGTAGACATATTTGACTACTTTAAATGCGTTTTTCTCGAAACCATGTTTTCCTCAGCTGCGGATCGAGTATCTCAAAAAGTAATGCTTCGATCATCATGCTGCTGCTACGGAAATGTTTGTAATAAAATTGCCCACTGTCTGAACCTACTTTATGTAGAAATTTGTACGTTTAAGTATTTTTTGTTAGGCAAAAACAAAAACAAAAATATGGAAAAAATTGACTTTTGACTTTGAAAGAGTGCCACAACCAGAGTTTTTTAAATATTCTGTGTAAGTTAGGTTCAGACAGTTTCTACATTATTTCTTAACAAAATAAACTTGGTTTCAAAAAAATCGGATCTACACAGCGACCTGTGGACGATCCGCAGCTGGCCTACTTTTTTTCAATATACCCTGACAAGAAAATTTCCACGACCGCCATTTTGAAAGATAAAAAAAAAAAAAAAATTGGTTAAAATTATATAAGAACAATGTAATCAACATGCCAAGTTACGAACTCCCAGCACAATCCCTTATAGGTTAAAAAAAATCATGAAAAACATGAAAAAATTGCAGTTCTATATGTATCTCCCCCCTTAAATGTAACTGAATTTTATTTGATGAACAAAAATCACGGAATCGACCACTGGCAAAGCTCCTACCTTGATCTGCAATGATACGGCTAGGAACCCCAAAAAGTGATATACCTGCCTTTACTGCGTTGATACAATTTTCCGTATCCAAATTCAGTGTGTGATATAGGTAAACATACTTGGTGAATGCGTCTATTTGTACTATGATATACTCCTTTAAGTCATTTTTGCCGCTCAGCTTCCCACTAATATCAATATATACGGTATGCCAGGGAATTTCTACCTTGGGAATGGGGTGCAGTTCCATTTGTACTTTGTCTGTTGAGGGTTTGGAGAGCTTACAGGTTATACTGTTTTCCACAAACTTTCTGACGTACTTCGACATACTTTCAAACCAATATTGTTCATAGACCTTGTTTAGAGTTTTCTGCCATTCCAGATGCATTATAGCCTCGTGTACATGATTAATGACCGACCACCTAAAAGATCTCGGAATCACTGGTAAGCAACGAGTCTTGCCGCTTCTCTGAATTTTGCGATACAACAAACCAGCTCTTACTTCGTAAGTTTTAGCTCTATCAACTTGCATCTCACCTCCATTTATTTGTGTCATGATATCAACTATACCTAAGTCCCTTTGCTGTTCAGCGATTAGCCAATTATCCGTTATCGCTGCCAAGTCAATGCGAACCTCAACTACTTTGTTTATCGTTTTCGGGACATCTGGAATAGGATTTCGGGATAGGCAGTCTACGTGTGCCATTTGAGTTCCCTTTCTATATTCTACGCTAAAATCGAATGCCTGCAAGAACGCCCACCATCGGTGTACTCGTGGTGTCAGTTCAGCCTTTGTGCGACTCGCTTTTAAGGAATTGCAGTCAGTATGGACGACGACAGCATTATACACGGCTAAAGTCTCTAGTTCATAAGAATGATATTTTGATTCTGAAGCCGATGTACACTTACTGAAATACTCGATCACCCTACATGTGCCGTCAATCCTGTGAAGGAGCATTGCACCGTAGCCATCCGCGCTGGCGTCTGTATGCAACTCGATCGGATGCTCAGGGTTGAATATGGTCAGCACCGGGTCACTTGTCAACACGTCAATAATCTTTTTACGTATTTGTTCATGATTTTCCTTCCAAGCAAATCCATTTGCCTTAGAAGTTAATTGATACAATGGTTTCATCTGTTCAGAGAATCGTGGAACAAACTTTCTGAAATATGAAGCCAAACCTATAAATTGTCTTAACTGCGTGGCAGTAGTTGGTTGACTTAATGCGGATAGAGCTTCTATTTTTCTAGGATTGGGTTAAATTTCGCCAACTTTAATATAAAACTTGAGATACTCTATTCCTGTCTTGAAGAATGTGCACTTCTTTATATTGAATGAAAACCCGGCATCTGACAAGGCTTTAAGAACAACTTTCAATCTTGTAAAAGCTTCTTCTTTGGAGTTTGCGACTATTAACACATCATCAATATAGACAATTGCATACGAGTATGCCAAATCACCTAAGGCTCGTACAATCGCTCTTTGAAATACTGACGAAGCGTTCTTCAAACCGAATGGCATAGCAAGGAACTCATATTTGCCTTCTGGAGTCACGAAAGCTGTCTTCTTGATGGAATCAGTGTGAATCGGTATCTGATAAAATCCGCTGGCTATGTCCAAACTGCTAAAGAATTTATTACCACGTAATCTATCTATCTGATCTGCTATTAATGGCAATGGATATTTATCAGACACCGTATTCGCATTTAATTCGCGAAAATCAATGCATAGTCTATCACTGCCATCTTTCTTTTTAACTAAAAGCATCGGACTAGCGAATGGAGAGCTACTTGGGATACGGACGTCTTTGTACAGTCTTATGTTTATCAATTAGACGAATTTCTAATTCTCCTGTAGTTATACGCCTGTGTGGCATGCCAGTTATAAATCGATCTGAGAATTCATTTAAAATATTTCTTAATATTATCTTATCATTGTCAGCTAATTCCACATTATCGTTAAGCAAATTTTCTAAGATACTTATCGAAGTTTCATTACTCACTACATTGACAATTTGATTCCGTACATTGTTAATTTGTTAGCATCAATCATGACACCAAGACCTAGCTGCAATATTTCTCGACCAATTATAATATCGTACTTAAGGTAATTATCCCTTACTACATGAAATAGGACTTCTACATTAAATTCGGAAATATTTACAGTTGCCAATACTTGTAAGTTGCTTTTAACAATGTTGTCACCTATTCCTCTTAGCACTACCGTATTATAAATCCTTTTTCCAGCCAGCTTGTTGCAAAGTTTCTCCTTGACCAATTCGGCACCCGAATCGAAGAAGAAGATAAAACTCTCACCCATTTGCTTCATAATACTAGTTGGCTCCAACACTGCACACATGTCAACTCGCTTCTCGTTATTGAAGTTGTTCGACGATGTCGTTCCCTTCATACATACAGATGCAATGTGACCAGGATTGCCACACTTGAAGCAAGTAACTGCTGACCTCTCTCGTCCAGCCAAAGGTTTGCCAGCATGATGATTTGGTTTTGCGACGTTTCTTTTTTCTTCCTTCTTCTTGCGACACTCAAACGCTTTATGTCCTATCTTGCCGCAATAATTTGATTTGATTTGCGCCTGCGCTTTACACTTCTTCCTGTCCGGTCCTTGATCCAATCCAGAGTAGTCGCTCACTTTGTTGAATGCAAACGCCTTTAAGAGCTGCTGCAGTTCATTCCGAGTTTTTATGTTTGTAGTGAAAACGGAACTTTGCAGCCTGGGCTCGATTTGGGACGTGTGGGCCAACACTAATGAAACAGCTATCTCCTCTTGGCTCATTCCTTGCCACATCGTCAGCAGTGACGTCACCAGCCTGCTGCCATATACTGACAAGGACTCGTTTGCACTCGGCCGTCCGTTGAGAATGTTGAGCAATACGGCAGACGGTGGCTCGATGCCTTCATAGCGGTGTAAAAACAAATCCTTAAGTGGGGATCCCACTTCTGATGTCGGAGACAGGGGTCTCTTAGTCGCTTCGCGTGTTAATTTGTCCGTCATGACTTCCTTTTACACTTGGGTCTTTTTTTAAGATGCGTAGTGAGTTGCAATTGTTCGCGTTGCCCGTTCAAAGGTTCTCGAAAGAATGAATCCTGAACACTCTACTGCTTTGCACAACTCTACGTTGCAACAACAATTGCGCCACACTCGGCTAAGGTGGGTTCCCACCTAGCCACGCTCTTGAAACCCTTAAACGGTCTAAGAAGGTCAGTCTTCCTTTTCTCAATACTTTATTTAAAATGACATGTTTCTCTCAGTTAAATTTAACATTGATTTGTTTTTGTACTAATTCTCTCGACATATATGTAAAAAATTTCAAATTTTTATCTTTAAAACTAGAGTTTATGCCAAAAAAATCGACTTTTTTCCCATAGTGCAATGGCCAACTGGCGGTACAGACAGAGGAAAAAGGAATTACAGCCTCCCAAATCTCAAACTAGAAGTTTCACTTCTGTCGTGCGTAGGCTTGACACACCCCTTTTTTTTGTAATTTCAAATTGCATAGGAAGATCTGCAAGGGTATATAAACTTCGGCTGACCGAAGTTAGCTTCCTTTCTTGTTAGATTTTACTCTCTCAACTTTGTTGCGCATGGTGCAACTATATGTTTAAGGTGGCCTCAACGCAAGATCTGCTCTGTTTTGAGGACGTCATAGCTATCTCATTCTATCGCTTAAGAGAGACAGAGAGGTAAACAAATTTAACGTTCTCAGCAGAGCTGACGAGACCACCTTATATACATAAGTATTTGCACTATGTGCGAGCGCGCTCAGGGCGAAGAGAGGAAAGAAGAGGACAAAGAGAACGTTCGTCAGCGGTGATAGAGAGAAGAAGAAGATTTTCGTGACGGTCATGAATTGGTTTTACTCCGTCCCCGAAAATGCATAACGCGCCTAAAGAAGTTTCACTTCAAAAATACATAAAAATAATTAAATAAAATGAATTAAATAAAATAAGGTGAAATGAAATGAATAGAAAATATAAATTTGTATGTAATTTTTTTTTTAGTAATGAAATTGCTGATGACATTTTGAAAAAAGTCACACGTGAAATCATGCGTGACATGTCACAGGGTGGTGACGTCTCATATGACAAATTCCTAAAAGGCACTGGTGATATCACCGGAAACTTCGAAGAAATTGTTATTTGAGCTGTCACTATGGTACGGGGTAGGACATCTCGAACAAATGTCTCTATGGAATGTCACGAGTGCGTCACGAGTGCCAAATGACATGTCACGAGTGATTCTCCCGGTGATTCACGAGTGAAAACTGATTTCTGGAACTGAAAGCGCCTTTGTCACAATTTCTCGGACGCTTGGCAGTGAAAGACGTGTTTGTGTGAAACCTTTTGTGTGTGAAAAAGTGAAAAATGTAAACGCTATGAAAGGACTTGGGAGGCGATTCTTTCTCTGTTTTCTGGTGAGTACATACATATATAATTGTGCAATTTTGATATCACTATGGACGGCAGTCCATGTAGTGACGAAGCGCACCAGGAGAGTGTGCGAAGGCGACTACTATATATTGCCGCAAAATTAAAAATCTGCTGTGATAGTCCGATCATAATGAAAGGTATCGCACCAATCGAAAGGTATCGCAAAAACTAACAGGATTGCATACCAAGACTTTAAGAAAATCGATTGGCTTGGGAGAGAGAGCGGTGAAAGTAAAAAATATATAATTTCGAAATTTGGATCTGTTGGGGCCGGGGATATATGCCCCCCACAAGGTGTTAGCTGTGTTCCTATTGAAAATACCCGTCAAATGAGGGGTCATATGATTAAATCCGACGCTCCGTTTAATTGTTATAGCCAAAATAAGATTTTCTTCTTTTTCCCAAACTGAAAATTTAATTCTGTTTGTCAGTTTGTCTGTGCGTCCCAAAACGTGGTTTTAAAGTCCTGAAAATTTGATATGATTTCAACAGCTCGATATAAGAAACTTTAGTTCTACCACTTTTAGAAAAACCCGCTATTTTGGCGGGAAAACAGCTAAAAATAGCTAAATTTCGTAAGCCCATAACTTGCGAAATACTTAAGCTACAATAAACGCCTTCTTAACACTATTTATGTATATACAACAGTTAAAAAACAAGAGAGAACGCTATAGTAGGGTGCCCCGACTATTAGATACCCGTTACTCAGCTAAAGGGAGTGCGAGGGAGATGGAGGATATACAACTTTGATCAGGCCTAACTTTTAAACGAATGGTCCGATTTGAAAAATTTCTTCTTCTTTCGATAGGTATTGATAAACACAACAATACTGCATTTTTACTTTTCCGAAATATTTTAATTTTTAAAATCGTATATAAGCGATTGTGGGCGTCAGAGGGGGCGTGGCACCTTCTTGAAACAAACTTGCGCTGCGTAGGAACTCCAAGAATCTTCATGCCAAATACCAATCCTCTAGCTTTTATTGTTTCCGAGATCTCAGCGTTCATACAGACAGACAGACAGACGGACAGACGGACAGGCGGACATGGCTATATCGACTCGGCTAGTGACCCTGATCAAGAATATATATACTTTATAGGGTCGGAAATGCTTCCTTCTAGCTGTTACATACTTTTGCACGAATACAATATACCCTTTTACTCTACGAGTAAGGGGTATAATTATGCACAAACCATTTTTTTAACATTATTTTAAACTTTTTTTTATTTTTCTCAAAAACGGCTCTAACGATTTTCTTTAAAAAGTCCGTGGTCATCGGCATTTCTAAACGGCTCAATCGATCGTTTTCAAATTTGTCGCATATTTTTATGCATAAAAAAAACCCGCCCCCTGGGAAGCGTTTTTTTTATTTTTCAACTTTAAGTATTTTTTTTTTATGCCCAAAATCGAATTTTTTAGGTGAAAAACGCATTTCTGACTTTGGAAATGCAAAAAAAATTCATTAAAAAAAATTTAAAAATCGCGCTTCCCAGGGGGCGGGTTTTTTCTTTTCTTAAGCTAAATGTAAAAGCAGAATGGAAATCCGATAATTTTTGGAGGAGATACAGTGGTCACCGGAAAACGCCTTTTTTTAATAGTGTTTCAGCAATCGCTTTGCCACCGATATATAAGCCGATAGTATCGGCTATAAAAATTAGTGGATGGTATTTAAATGACACTTTATAATCTACAATTGGTTTGAATTAAATCCATCCAACCAGCTTTTATAGAAAAAATCGCAAAGTTACTTGATTTTTTGATGCCATAGACCCTACCCCCCTTAAACTATATAGCCCTTGAGATTCCTTAAATTTCGGTATATAAAAAATTTTCTCATTCGGCACGCTGCACACTGGGGTGAGCGACCCCAAAAGTGACGATTAATTCAAAATACAAATTTTGGAGTTGCTTAATAAGAGTCATATGTGGCGAAAGTAGATAAAATTCTGAATTAGGAAGTGAAAGAATTATGGTCTTTGGTCTTACAGAAACCTCACAATGATAACCAAAAGTTTAAACTTTGTTTTTTCGTTCTTAAAAATACCAAAAATTGATATTTTTTGTCACTTTGAGTGATTATTTATGCCATAAAAATAAACCGAAACAACTTTTTGAAAATGGGAATAATAAATATGAACCCTTAACTATTTTAATAAATTTTTTAACTTATTATAATTTTTATATTTTTATAAAAAAAAAAAATTATTAGAAATACCTGTAAAATAAGACGTTTTTATATTAAATCAGGCCGAAAGTTTCTTCAAACGTAACCAAACGTAACCATTTTTTTTTTTTTAATTCTTGAGATATGTATCTAAGTCCCCACCGAGGGGTTCCGTGCCCCGTTCTGCCCCAAGACAGTTATTTTAATTCAAATTTGCACGGTATTTTACAAAAAAATTCGTTTTTTTTTTATTTCAGGTGTTGATAAGCTGTTTCGGTCAGTTGTTTGGATCAGCTGTGTCGCTCATCTCTTTTAGTCAGCTTTTTCGGTTTGCTGTTTTTGGCACTTTTAATACACAGTTTTTGAAATTATTTTGAAATGTCAGAGGAAGCCTAAGAAACTAGGTAAAGGACTTCAAAAAGTATACAGAATGTTTTTCGAGGAAAATGGATAGAAAAGCAACCAGGACAATTCAAATATGTTCTTGATTAGCTCCGATCCAATATAAAACACACCTTTTCGAAGGAAAGCAGCCGGTAGTAACAGCGAGCAGAGCGATAGCGAAGGCGGGATGGAATCGGATTAATGCTTATATCATCGGGTTTTATTTAAAATTATGGTTTTCACTAATAAATTCGAAGTTATACATATAAACTTTTTTTATTTAACAAATACAAGCAATACAAGGTTTTTTCCCATATTTAGCATATTATTTTTGGCGCATATTTACTATAAAGTCCATCAATTCTTAGTATTCTTAATATACATAGTCTAAATAAATACATAAACGATTCGGGTAAAATTTCAACGCTATAAATGAAAAATTACCAATTTTTTTGTACAAATTCCCAAAATTTCGGAAAATTTTCCAAAGAAAAATATTTCTTAAAAAAAAAATATTCTACGGAAAGTCCAAATTTATTTTTTTTTACTTTTCTTGATCAAATACTATTGGGGTCTCTCACCCCAGTGTGCGCTGCAATAAAAAAGCCTGTGAGGAGTGAAGAAGAAAAAGGCTGGAATAGTTTGCTAAGGCGCACACTGGGGCGCCTAGAACTAAAAGCCTGCCAAAATGGTTTTTTTTTTTTAATATTTTCCAAAATGTTGCAATGCAACTTTAAAAACAATTGAATTCTCTATACAAATCAAAAAGAATGAGTGATCTGTGATGAATGGTTCTCCCACTACAGATTTTTAAAGTTGATGTTTCGAAATATAATTTTAGCCAATAAGAAAAAAAAGTATTTTTACACATCTTTAAAATTTTTCTGAAAGCGCCCCAGCGCCTAAGTTGTATATGTAACGATTGAAATTTTAAGAGCAACCAATTCTTAAAATATTAAAAAAACAATAAAAATTTTAGATACAAAATAACTATTTTTTTTAAGTTTTTAAAAGTGGTCCCAAAAAATTGGGTTTTTTTTTGATATTCTTGGACGTAAAGTTGTGTTACACCCTAGATCCCCGTTTAATTCTTTTTTTAAAAAAAAAGTTTAGATATTTAACTACAAATACTGAAAAAATTTGCCTGCCCTTTTGTGCCTCTTCTGAGAAAACCGCGGTTAAAGTTAGCAAGAAATGTTCGTAATTTGAATTGTCGCCAGCCCTGGTTTCTCCGCGCGTGCTTACAGCATGAATATTCGACTATTTTTGACTGTTCTGACAGTAGCGATGAAGATGAAAATGAATAAAAAATTGAAATTATAAATTTGTTTTATTTTGTTGAAAATATAAATATAAACTTAATATGTTATCGAGATATAATGAAAAACGTGATTTATACTCATTTTTTTAAATTATGCAATTTTTTCTTGACAGAAATTACAAGAATAAAAATTAGGAAATTACAAACCAATTTTAAAAAAAATCTAAACATTGACATAAATTGATAAATAATAACTTAATCCAAATTTACATACAAAATATGAAATAGAACCGATATATTCCCTTTTAGCGTTTATATGGAAGCTATAAGATGTTGACCGATTTGAGTAATTTTTTTTTTCAAAAATCAAGTTAAATTTAAAAAAAATATTGGGAAACTTAGAACCCTATAAGTAATTTATTTATATTTTTTTTCTTAAAAAAACAATTTTTTTTTTCTTAAAAATTTTCTACAACAAAAATTTGCACTAAAAAAATTCACCTTTTGATGTTTTTTTACATATTTAATTGCCTTTAACAATACCCAATCAAAAGATATTCGCTATAGGGCTCCGCTGATTTAAGGCAGACTTTTGGCTTTTTCGCCCCACTGTGAGGCGGGCCGAATCAGAAAATTTTAGAAAGTGTATGTAATGAGGAATGTAATAATCTTTCGTCACAAATGTTGATATCAGAACTTTTGTATGTTGAAGGTGCGATCGTCACTAGTTTTTTTACCTCGTTAAGAGGTGTTTTTATTTGATTAATAACTAATTGATTTTACATATCTGTAACAGAAGGAAAATGCTGAAACTTTAAAAAATTTGACTGGAAGCAGCTACGAGGAGAAATTCCTGTTGAACTAGTCGGTCCAGATGTAGACTTTTGGAAGTGTGGCAGAACAAAGTAAGAACATTAATATGTATGTGTATATGTAAATAATGCTTCAGTTAAAAAGATGATGCAACAGAATACACATATACATATGTATATAGTTACCAGAAATCTGTATTTATGCACCGGACAAACCGCATTCACAAGTGCATATGCCAAAAAAACCCCCAAATTTCTATTGCGTCATTTCGTCAGTGATCGAAATTTGCTTTGCTGCTTCTTTTTTTTCAGAAGTAGCAGCAAACGCAATCGCAGGCTAAATAAAAATTCTGACTGTTAGTAGTGCATTTTTATATTATTTTCTAACAATTTTTTTTATTTTTTTAGATTGAGAACGTCTTTGAGATCCAGCTTCCGCATACCACTTTTCACACTTTTTAAAAGCGAAAGACACCAGGGAATAAAACTGCTCAAATTTTTGGAAAGCCACGCTGAAGGTATGTGCTTTTTCTTTTTTCCATTTCTCATTCAATAAATAGACTGTTTTCATTTAATAGAGATAAAACAACTTTAATTTGGCTTGCGATCCATTCAGTGTAGGTGCGACAGCAAGGACAAAAAAGGACGGCGGGAGCAAGAACACACCATTGCGGACCCGTGAAGCCGTTTCCTGGTTTGGAAGGCTACTGTTGGGGAACTGCAAACACATCTAAAGGCATTGACGGAATATTGCTAATCCAGAAAGCAAAAACTGCAACTGACCTTGGTGAATTTTCAGGTTACCTATCAGAGTTTTATTTATAGAATGCCAACCTTATTGAAAAATATTGATGTGTGCTTCAAAATATTTTTTGTTTTAAACCACGACATTTAAGCGTTAGACTTCATATTAATTTGTTCGACTGTGGATGGCCTGCGTAAACACAAAGATATATCTTTGTCGAACGAAACGTCGAACAAATTAATATGAAATCTAAACGCGAATACTACCACCAACGATGAACACACAAACATGTTCGCGGAACAAATTCGACTGTGGATGGCCTGCTTTATCCAAAAAATGTTTTACGAAATTAATTTAGAGTCTGATAAGAAAGGTAAAGCTTTATCCGAACTCTTGAACGATTATAAAACCTTAAAACTGTAACTATTTTAAAGAAACAATCTGTTCATTCCAAAAAAAAATATTATTTCTATGCATTCAATTAGAAGTAAAATTTGATAATCAGTACTTATTGTAACAAACCTAAAAAACCTAAAATTCCCTCCGGCGGAGCACACAACCTAAAGACCAAAAAATATATTAAGCCCAAACATTATTTTTAAGATCGATGTAATCCTTTTAGCAATAAGAATAAGAAGAAAAGTATGTAAATGTATTTAATTAGAAATTGAGTAAATAACAACAAAAAAACATATAAAAAGAAAATATAAAATAAATGTAATGAAATCGTATTTTTATTTATAAAAAATAGCCGTGAAATTTTGGGGAGCATTTTGCATGTTTTAGGGCAAATCGCCTATAAGTCCAGAAAAACGCCCTAGATTTATGCAAATCTGCCTTTAGTTTCAGGATATTTTTTCTTATTTCTAGGGCAATTCGCCTTAAAATCCAGAAAAACACCTTAGACTTATGAAAAACTGCCTTTAGTTTAAAGGTATTTTTTCCGATTTCCAGGTCAATTCGCCTATAAGTCCAGAAAAATCGGCCTGGATTTAAAGGAAACTGCCTTTAGTTTAAAGGTCTCATTTCTTATTTTTAGGGCAATTACCTTCAAAAATAGAAAATTCGCCAAAGATCTTCGAAAAATAGCCCTAAATGTATGACAAATTCACCCATATTTTTAGGGTAGTTTGCCCTTATTTTGTTGCCTAGTCGCCATTGACCCCCGTTTTAGGGTGATTTTACCGGAAAATTTCTATGAGTATAAGGAAATACCAAAAATAAAACAAGATTTAGAGGATGAACTCCGAAGAACGCCTTTAGTTTGTTTGTGCAGAAGCGGTGTGCCAATAACAAATTATAAATGGAAATGTAGGTTTTGCATATCGCCATGCCAACAGCAAATTTACAGCTTGCAACCCAGGTCGCGTCAACACTTTGTAATATTTTAAATTGGCGCCAGTTGATTTTTTTGCTTGTTGTGAACCCAGCTGATTTACAATCAGACCTAATACATGCAAAGCGGGTGAACTCTGAAAACTTCGGTCACACTACAAAAGAATAATATTTTTCGACTATTGAAACTCTTAGCTGAACTGAGTACTAGGCCGACCCAATGCCAAAATAATATGGGTTCACAGCCCTGGTAATTATTGTAATTTAAAACCAAAAGCTATATTTTTATTACATTTTTGTGTCTTTTTATATTGACCATCTTAATAAAATTTCATAACTTGTTGTACCTTTCAATGCTTTTAGCTAAAATACTGCTGAGTATTGATTTATAAATCAAGATTATATCTAAAGTTAATATCCAAGGCAGAAGAGCGCCATGTGGGGTTTGTGTCATGTTAATAAGTACTTTCAGATTTTGAAAACAAAACTTCGGTTACATTTTCTGTGTTGCACTGTGTAATCGATTAAGTTTCCACTTATATTTCTTTTTATTTATATACCTACTTATATTGGGCAACAAAATCATAACTGTATGTTTTATTGATTTTTTAAAGGTCTCATTTCTTATTTTTAGGGCAATTACCTTCAAAAATAGAAAATTCGCCAAAGATCTTCGAAAAATAGCCCTAAATGTATGACAAATTCACCCATATTTTTAGGGTAGTTTGCCCTTATTTTGTTGCCTAGTCGCCATTGACCCCCGTTTTAGGGCGATTTTACCGGAAAATTTCTATGAGTATAAGGAAATACCAAAAATAAAACAAGATTTAGAGGATGAACTCCGAAGAACGCCTTTAGTTTGTTTGTGCAGAAGCGGTGTGCCAATAACAAATTATAAATGGAAATGTAGGTTTTGCATATCGCCATGCCAACAGCAAATTTACAGCTTGCAACCCAGGTCGCGTCAACACTTTGTAATATTTTAAATTGGCGCCAGTTGATTTTTTTGCTTGTTGTGAACCCAGCTGATTTACAATCAGACCTAATACATGCAAAGCGGGTGAACTCTGAAAACTTCGGTCACACTACAAAAGAATAATATTTTTCGACTATTGAAACTCTTAGCTGAACTGAGTACTAGGCCGACCCAATGCCAAAATAATATGGGTTCACAGCCCTGGTAATTATTGTAATTTAAAACCAAAAGCTATATTTTTATTACATTTTTGTGTCTTTTTATATTGACCATCTTAATAAAATTTCATAACTTGTTGTACCTTTCAATGCTTTTAGCTAAAATACTGCTGAGTATTGATTTATAAATCAAGATTATATCTAAAGTTAATATCCAAGGCAGAAGAGCGCCATGTGGGGTTTGTGTCATGTTAATAAGTACTTTCAGATTTTGAAAACAAAACTTCGGTTACATTTTCTGTGTTGCACTGTGTAATCGATTAAGTTTCCACTTATATTTCTTTTTATTTATATACCTACTTATATTGGGCAACAAAATCATAACTGTATGTTTTATTGATTTTTTAAAGGTCTCATTTCTTATTTTTAGGGCAATTACCTTCAAAAATAGAAAATTCGCCAAAGATCTTCGAAAAATAGCCCTAAATGTATGACAAATTCACCCATATTTTTAGGGTAGTTTGCCCTTATTTTGTTGCCTAGTCGCCATTGACCCCCGTTTTAGGGCGATTTTACCGGAAAATTTCTATGAGTATAAGGAAATACCAAAAATAAAACAAGATTTAGAGGATGAACTCCGAAGAACGCCTTTAGTTTGTTTGTGCAGAAGCGGTGTGCCAATAACAAATTATAAATGGAAATGTAGGTTTTGCATATCGCCATGCCAACAGCAAATTTACAGCTTGCAACCCAGGTCGCGTCAACACTTTGTAATATTTTAAATTGGCGCCAGTTGATTTTTTTGCTTGTTGTGAACCCAGCTGATTTACAATCAGACCTAATACATGCAAAGCGGGTGAACTCTGAAAACTTCGGTCACACTACAAAAGAATAATATTTTTCGACTATTGAAACTCTTAGCTGAACTGAGTACTAGGCCGACCCAATGCCAAAATAATATGGGTTCACAGCCCTGGTAATTATTGTAATTTAAAACCAAAAGCTATATTTTTATTACATTTTTGTGTCTTTTTATATTGACCATCTTAATAAAATTTCATAACTTGTTGTACCTTTCAATGCTTTTAGCTAAAATATTGCTGAGTATTGATTTATAAATCAAGATTATATCTAAAGTTAATATCCAAGGCAGAAGAGCGCCATGTGGGGTTTGTGTCATGTTAATAAGTACTTTCAGATTTTGAAAACAAAACTTCGGTTACATTTTCTGTGTTGCACTGTGTAATCGATTAAGTTTCCACTTATATTTCTTTTTATTTATATACCTACTTATATTGGGCAACAAAATCATAACTGTATGTTTTATTGATTTTTTAGGTTACAGAAGGATAATAGATCATATGACTTGGATGAGGAAAATATCGGATGGACAATAATTAACGAAGAGGTTGATATGGTAGCCCCAATGGTTATACTTCATATCAAAAAACTTGGTATCGAACATTTACAGCTGCCTAATATAAAAGAAAGCATTTGCATAGTAAGTATCATGTCAATTGTACATTTTTATACCCGTTACTCGTAGAGTAAAAGGGTGGAAATAAGCGTTTCCGACCCAATAAAGTATATGTATTCTTGATCAGGATCACTAGCCGAGTCGATCTAGCCATGTCCGTCTGACCGTCTCACAGTGGCGCCTTTTGTCTTTTTTTTGGTAATAAATCATAACTTTTGAACCAATAGAGATAATCGAATGATGTAAACGGGATATGATAAACAATTGTTCTGCCTTTAAAATGAGTGTTTGAGACAGGATGTGGGCGTGGCAGAGGCGTACTTACAAACCGGCAAAGTCAAAATTTATAAACATATCCATTTTTTCCGACAAAAAAAATGTTGAATATTTTTTTTTTAGTATTGTTGAAATCAAATTAATTTTTAGTTCAAACATTTAAGAAAATAAAATAAAACCTATATATGTATTTTAAAAAAAAAAACACAGTAACGGATTTCCTGAAAAAAGGTCTTGATTTTACAAGGGATGCACCCAAATACAACATCTGAAAACACGTCTGTTTAACTTCTTTTGCCTCAATGGCAAACAGACGCAGCTTGAACTTTTAAAAATCAAGAAGAATGTTTAAAAAACGTTTTACGAAAGTATAAAAAGTATTTTATGATATCTTTTTTTTTAATTTCCATCCAAAGTTGAAAAATAATTGACTTTTAGCAAATAGCGAATAACCATGAGATGCAGATATCAAACTTTTATTTTTTTACGTAGTTTTCACCTAATGAAACCAAACAAGACCGTTCGATACTTAGTTTTGAAGATATTTCACCTAAAAGTGGCCTAAATTTGTTAAAAATTGCGTTTTTTTTAAACCGAAAAATTGGTCAACTTTTAAAAAAAAATTTTATATTTATTCGTTTTATATTTGAAAAGACGGGTCAATTAACTGTCGATTGGTGTGCGTTACAACTTTCTAGGCCAAAATCGAAAACTGGATTTATGGCACGTTTTTTGGCCCAAGGCGCCACAGACGTGTCTGCCTGAACGCTGAGATCTCAGAAACCAGGGACCGTTATTAATCGTTATTCGAGAATTTTATTTTAAAAGGCCTACTGAGATTTGTACAAGTTTTAATCAACAATTTAACTGGTTTTTGTGCACTTTATAGACATGAACAAATAACAGTTAATTTGCTTTTCTGATTTGTTGACATGCAAATACTTTGTGGACAAGAGTAAAAATAACGTTATTTTTGATGTTTAAAACAAAATATCACAGCAGTCTTTATACCCGTTACTCGTAGAGTATTAGTACAAAAGTATGTAACAGGTAGAAGGAAGCTTTTCCGACCCTATAAAGTATATATATTCTTGATCAGGATCACTAGCCGAGTCGATCTAGCCATGTCTGTCTGTCCGTCTGTCTGTCTGTATAAACGCTGAGATCTCGGAAACTACAAAAGCTAGAAAGTTTGGATTACCAACACATATTCTTGGGCTTCCTACGCAGCGCAAGTTTATTTCAGCCGAGCGCCACGCCCCCTCTAACGCCCATAATCGCCCACAAACGATACTAGAATGTGTCTGGCGCCCACATTTGTTGTGTTTAGTCATACCTATTGAAATGTAGAAGATATTTTTCAAATCGGACCATTCGTTAAAAAGTTATGCGCGATCAAAGTTTTAAATCTCCATCTTCCTCGCACTCCCTTTAGCTGAGTAACTGGTATCTGATAGTCTGCAAGGGTATATAAGCTTCGGCTAGCCGAAGTGACAGGCCAGCCGAAGCTAGCTTCGTTTTTTTTTAAATAAAAATCTCAAATAACGATTACACAGGTACACAGCCAAAAATTTCCACGAACCATTTCAAGTTTTCCATGATATTTGGGTGCTCCTAAGTAAAAGTCCCATACAAAATTATTTTCCATCACCTACAGGTTCCGCGGTATAGCTAAGAATTCAAAAAACCGATGTTGGTCGACATTTTGAATTACGTGGGCAATATAATTGGACTTACCTTAATTATTTTCGCTGAAACCTACTCTCAATACATCTCGGCATTCGTAAAAAATAGTCCGTATTGTGAACCATTGCCCATGTCTTTGGAATTCGACGCCAAAGTCGAAACTCCCAAAATTTTCACAATTTCTCTGATGAAAAAACAATTCTGAGAATTTAATCTTCAATGGAACTAATTTTAACTATTCGTTGAATCTATTGTTCATTATATGCTTTAATTTCGATTTAAAGCGTTTTCCTGAGGATATTTTATTGGATTTCTTATACCAATAAAACCGTTTTTTTTATTTTATTATCTACTGCTATGCGCTGTCAAATTTCAAATAAGTCAAGGCATCCTATAGAATAGGAGTAAACATGTATGTTTCTCTATGTATGTTCAGTGAACGTTTTTAATTTCTTAGTTCTAGAGGTTGCCATGACTTATTCAAAATTTGACAGCACATAGGAGTAGATAATAAAATAAAAAAAACGGTTTTATTGGTATAAGAAATCCAATAAAATATCTTCATGAAAACGCTTTAAACCGAAATTAAAGCATACAATAAACAATAGATTCAACGAATAGTTAAAATTAGTTCCATTTAAGATTTAATTCTCAGAATTGTTTTTCTATCAGAAAAATCTTTAAAATTTTGGGATTTTCAACTTTGGCGTCGAATTCCAAAGACATGGACCATGGTTCACATTGGGGACTATTTTTTAGTAGTGCCGAGATGTATTGAGAGTAGGTCCTAGCGAAAATAATAAGGGTAAGTCCAATTATAAAGGCCACGTAATTCAAAATGTCGGCAAACATCGGTTTTTTGTATTCTTAGCTATACCGCGGAACCTGTAGGTGATGGAAAATAATTTTGTATGGGACTCTTACTCAGGAGCACCCAAATATCATGGAAAACTTGAAATGGTTCGTGGAAATTTCACAAAGTTTAATTTTGTGTTCCTGTGTTATTTACGGTCCCTGTCGGAAACTATATCCTTAGCTTCCTATTAGAGCCCTGCATGAATCAACAGTGTCAGGATCATTCGGTCACAGTATGTTTCATATGTTTTAGTGATTCGTATGATTGGAAGTTTCAATGTTTCGAAAAATTATAGACGAAACATCTCGAAACAATTAAGCAGTATGTTTCAAATGTTTCAAATGTTTCAAATGTTTCAATGTTTCGATCAATTCGAGATAATTCGAAACACTGCGTAGGCGAAGCGCCTACTGTGAATAAAAAAATGATTTTTAACTTGAGATACCTCTTTCTGATATAATTTCCTTATGTTGCGAGAAATTATGGTTGGATAGGGTAGGCTTTTTTTAATGTCGACTGAGGAGCCAAGCCGAACACCAATTCCAACTAAAACTTCTGCCAGATCCAAGGGCCTTCATCTGCAACTACTTGGAAGGGTCGACAATTTTTAACCGACCATTTTGTTAGAGCTGGGACACGTTCTATAAGCGACGAAGCCTGTAACATCTTTGTTTTGCTTGTCGACAACTTTGCCGAACTCAGACCAAACTTTGGTTCGTCCCCGTTTTTCGCTAATTTGATACTCCCCGGAACTAAGCTTCGTTTGCACAGAATTGGGTAACTAATATTAAAAAAAAGGCTTAAGTACATTTCTACTTGACAGATTTATAGTCTGGGGAGCCACAGAAATCGCGCAGCGCTGAAGTGGCGTAAATTTATATTGATGCACCTAAGAATGCAACACTAATTCAGAGCTTCTTAGAATATTTACTTACAACATCTGCAGGATCAATATTCTCCAATTTTTAACCCCAGCACACACAAACTGAACTGAAACTACTCCGATGTTTCGAAACATCTCGAAACGTTTGAAACATGGTCTCGAATCCACATTGTGGGCTAAAATTTTTGTTGTGTGTTCATATGATCTGAATCATTTGAAACATAGGTTTCGTATGATTCATATCTTGAAACTGGGAAGCACAGTAGTAACAGTATCCTAGCCCACTACGGTAATACTGTGATCGAAACATACTGTTGATTCATGCAGGGCTCTACTTCCTATTCAGCGCAAGTTTATCATGTAAATGTGCCACGCCCACTCTAACGCCCACAAACGCCCTTAACGCTAAAACATGTCTAGCGCCTACATTTCCGCTTTGAAAGGAGTGGTACCAATACTGTTTATAGATGTCGCAATTTGTCGCGGCGATGGCGCCATCTAGCGTACTGCTTTGGAACCGCTGACAATGCAAGGCAGAAATGCTGCTGGTGCTGGAAAAAAGCTGCCAGCTTTAAAAGAGCGCCGAATTCAAATGGATTATTATTTGTCTTTTATGACACCCTTTGGTCACTCTAATTCCCAAAATGTTAATTCAAAATCTAAATTACTTGAAAAAGGGAAAACACACAAGAAGGCATATTTATATTAAAGTGGTTTATATGAGTAACGGGTATTAAGTAGTCGAGGCATTCGACTTTCTTTCTTGTTAAAACTAAATAACCTAAAATTAATTTTTTCTTAGAAACCTCTCTTTGTTACATATGAAGCTGGTCTTAACCTCACCAATGGGATAGTATATAATCTTTTTGGTATAACTCGACATGGTAATGCGTTTATGACGTATCAAAAAAAAACATTTTTGAGCCGGTTTTACATAAACATAAATGAGTTACAGGTAAGCTTTTTATGTTCCGGATACACTTTATCTTAAATGACACCAGTTTACAAAAAAAATAGATGAAATACGCCATGAAGGAAACCTTTGTTTTCCGATAAGTATGTCTTTTTGATTAAGAAACCAATTTTTTTAAAGTGAAAATAACGTTTTTGACCATTTTTAATTTCTAACTCGAGTTGTGGTAAACCGATTTTGGGCATCAAATATTTTAAAGGTAATATAATGCCCTCTAACTTTATAATACATAGCATGGAGTTCCATTCATTAGTTTAGGATCTAAACTTCGTCAAACTTGAACAAGTTAGAAAAAATGCAAAAATGCTGGCATAAAAGGCTTCGTTTAAAATAGACGCCTAAAAGCCAAAATTATTTTTATAACTTTTAGGGCCGTTTTCTCGTCCGTACTTCGATTTGCCTGCCGGGACAACGGAGCGATAAACAAGAAATGGTTTACTCGTCCTTATGTTAGCGCAGGTAGCGACAAATTTTGCCTCGATACTTCATCCACCGTTTCAAATTTGTGCGGTTGGATTTGTGCGCAAGTGTTGCCAGACATTCGAGCGTTGTCAATCTGGTTCCACTCTTCATCCGAAAACGGCTGATTCAATTTACAGTTAAATATAAATCAAAATTGTTAAAGTCATCCAATTTATTTTAAAATGAATTCCTGAGCGATTTATCTTTAAACTCTGTGGGATATCGTCGAATTGTCTGAAGTGCGAACCTATTGGCGCAGATATCAAGACCAGAGAAATTACTTCGAACATTACAGTGATGAAGAATTTGTTAAATGCAGAGCTCGTAAAAAACGGTCAACCGAATTTTTCTAATCGGGCTGCTCAGTTGAAAGACCCCAAAAATGAGAATGTCTAGCTCAGGGTCTGAGCAACAACCCTTTTTTTGTTTCGTTCGGGCTCTCGGTCTCGGGTTTTCGGTTGACCGGAACACTCGGATCGGTCCCCAACTGACCGCTCGTTACGAACAAAATCGTTCGTCGCTCATATATTGACAGTCAGTAGGTGAGCAAAACAACAAAAGGTCTCCTACAAAAGGTCTTTAGTTTTGTTGCTAGGTTTGCTTGTGTTGTTGCCTCAGATATTTTGTGACAGACAAAGCATTTGAGAGAGAGCGAAAGCGAGAGAGAGAGAACAAAAATTATAGGTAAAATAAAATAGAAATATATAGAGACTAAAACCACTTTATATTAAAATATTTAAAAATGTAGAAACATTTATATAGAATGAAAAATCCCAATTATTATTATTACACTAGTTTACAAAATAATATTCTTGGTGTGCTCCCCAGCAATTGATGGCAAATTCTGTTAGTGTTTGACCCCTAGATCGCGAAAATAGCATTAATTTTTTTTTCGATGGCACAGTTTTTTTTTAAAGATTTTTTAAAGTTCGAAATGTTAAATTTCGGACTTTTTTCGAACTTCTTCTTATATCTCGGCAGATATCCACCCGATTGGGCCAGTTTTTTTTTTTTTATTTGTTTTAGTTTTATTTTAAAGTCAATAGATCAAAGCTCAACTTTGCCATACAGATCAATATGATTGGATAAGTAATGGCAGCGTAGAAACTTGACAAAGATGAAAAATGTGTTTTTTGGTCGACTGTAAGTCGGCTGTATATATCGTAAAAACTCGAAATAAATCCGTTGAAAAATCATAATGGGTACAAACTTAAAGTTTACATCCTACCGAATAAAACATGCCGGATATGGCCCAAATCCAAGGAAAACTGGATTTATGGTGGATTTTTAAAGTTCGGATTTTTCCACTTTTTTCGATTGACAAAGTCCAAATTTAAGATTTATCATAGGCGGCGACATGTAAACAAAAATGAGTGGTGATGGCAGCCGGGTCAAAAAATAGCTAAATCAGATATTTAAAAGCTAGAAATTTATAAAAATGAATTTAATTTTTAAAAATTCTTTAAAAAATATTAAAATTCTTGCGTTATGACTGAGAGTATTTTTAATAAGTAATATCCATCTGGACAATTCATTCTTAATGCGAAAGTAGAGGAAATATCGATTTATCACCTCACTATCAAAGGGTCGAAATTTATTATTCATAATAAATTTACCACACACATTGCAAAAAGTGTTTGGACCATTTAAACAAGTGTATTCTTTTATCTTGTTCATTATTTTCTTATTTTTTTCTCTAATACGTACTCTTTTTTTCGTTTTTGATAAGGCAGTACTTATTAAAAAGAGCATGCTTTTGTAAAGTTAAGGTTAGCTACTTTTTAAGAATGAATTGTCCAGATGGATATTACTTATTAAAAATACTCTCAGTCATAACGCAAGAATTTTAATATTTTTTAAAGAATTTTTAAAAATTAAATTCATTTTTATAAATTTCTAGCTTTTAAATATCTGATTTAGCTATTTTTTGACCCGGCTGCCATCACCACTCATTTTTGTTTACATGTCGCCGCCTATGATAAATCTTAAATTTGGACTTTGTCAATCGAAAAAAGTGGAAAAATCCGAACTTTAAAAATCCACCATAAATCCAGTTTTCCTTGGATTTGGGCCATATCCGGCATGTTTTATTCGGTAGGATGTAAACTTTAAGTTTGTACCCATTATGATTTTTCAACGGATTTATTTCGAGTTTTTACGATATATACAGCCGACTTACAGTCGACCAAAAAACACATTTTTCATCTTTGTCAAGTTTCTACGCTGCCATTACTTATCCAATCATATTGATCTGTATGGCAAAGTTGAGCTTTGATCTATTGACTTTAAAATAAAACTAAAACTGGCCCAATCGGGTGGATATCTGCCGAGATATAAGAAGAAGTTCGAAAAAAGTCCGAAATTTAACATTTCGAACTTTAAAAAATCTTTAAAAAAAAACTGTGCCATCGAAAAAAAAATTAATGCTATTTTCGCGATCTAGGGGTCAAACACTAACAGAATTTGCCATCAATTGCTGGGGAGCATTTTGGCTGTAAACTAGTGTTATTTATTCATGTTTATATTTTTCATATTACAAATTAAAGATTTTTTGTCTTTTGTTCGGATGAAATTAAGTGCCGAAAATGACCTTTCCTCTGATATTTGTTATGCAGCAGTGGCGGATCTAGGATTTTTTTGTGGGGGGTGATATCAGAACAATTTTTTTGTTACATACTTTTTCAATACCAAAATTATTTTCATTTTTCACCCGAGTGGGGGGTGATATATCACCCATATCACCCCCCGTGGATCCGCGCATGTTATGCAGGTAGGACTAGCACAATTTTCGCAACTATCTTCAAATAAGGTGACATAAATTTTAGCCATAAAAATTAATTTTGTTGGTCATTAATGGTAGGCGACCATGAAACAAAGTACAATTTTCAATTTCCGTGTATAGGTTTGACCATCCAGAATGGCGAAAAAAAGAGACCCCTGAGAATCATTAAGGCTGCTCGGTGAGGAAAGAGCCTTTAAATTTTTATCCAGCTTACGAGAGCAACAAAGCAAGCTATCTAAAAATTTTTTACCGAGCTTTACGAGAAGCACACATACATGTTCAAAAGACCTTTTCCGAGTATTAACGACGAAAAGGGTCTCGGGTGAGCACAGACCCGACCGAGCAAACGAAATCTGTCACCGGTTGAGCAGAGAGCAAGTCTAAGGCAAACGAAATTTTAGGGTCTCTCTCTAACAGCTTCGTATGGGGTCAGTATGTGAGGGGTTTTTTTCTGACAACAAGCACAATGAGACCTTTTTTTACGAGCTCTGGTTAAAAGGTTTCGCTTGTGAAAAAGCACTGCGCTATTTGTTTTGCAAAAATTTGTTTTGCGACTTGAATCCAGATGCTGTGTCTCCCATCATAGCTACAATTTTCTCAGACACCTTTAAAACTGTTCCACTGCCCTAAGGTCCTCCACCTGTTCGGTAGCATTCCGCCTTTTCCTGCGCCAGCTCTGCCTTCGACTTTTTCTTTAGGGTTGTAAACTTTTACCGAAGGGCTTTGTAGTGGCGGCTTACGCCAGTCTTGGCGACAAAGAGTTCCGCTAAATCCTTCCAAGCCTGTTCTTTTTGTTTCCAGGTGACGGCGTCAGACTTCTTGTTTTCTAATATGTTTTTGTTCTCCGAAACCAGTTCTACAAGGATGGTCTCCTGTTCATCGGTATAATTTTTTATCGTGAAACTTCTTTTCTGCCGACATTGTTTTTTTTTATTAGTTTGAAATGTTGTTTATATCATCAGCTGTTAGTATGACTGTTTTATGGTATTTTTCGATAGTTTTTCGACTAGCACGAACTGGGTCTGGATCGCGGCACTCGCCATATTTTGGGTTTTATTTAAAAGTATACATTTAGGGTATTCACCAGTCCTGGCAAGTATGGCAAATGGCAGCTGTGGCAAGGGGAATTTCAAATTTACAAAAACAAAATACTTGAAACGAAGACTGATAGACCTGCCATAGGCCGACCTATGTATATATTTTTTGTAGCAAACGTGGCAAACTTCATGTTGTAGGGTCTTCTTACAGAGCTCCATCCACCATCTACCATCCGTTGAACGGATGGTCCGTAAGGTTTTGCCGTTCCGAAAATTTCCCAGTTAGTCCGCCATCCAATTTTGACGGACTTTGCCGGGCTCTTTTATGCGATAGTTAGGCGATGTTTTTTCAGTGCAACTCTGAATTCTTCCTCTTGACTGTGAAAAATGGAACGTTGACTACGAGAACAAATCAAATCAATGGCGGAAAAAAATTACATAATGCTCAAGTTCATTGTTTTTTGGCTATTGTTGAATTATTTGTAGTTTGTTATGAGCGGAAAAGCATTCGCCAACAAGTTGCTATGTGTGAACCAAAATTTAAGCTGTTCTGCAAACGAAAACATCAATGTTTGCAGCGAAGGTTCAGAATATGTTCTGCAATTCGTAAATACTAACAAATATTAATTAAAAGTGTACTATGTACTCCTATAAAGCTCCAAAGTTGTTATAAATTTCCAATACAGCACAAATTTGGTTTGTTTACAAATTTTACACATTAATATTGGCTAGACAGAGGCGTAGTAAGAGCGGAGTGTGGGGTACGGGCGGTTAGGCTCTCCCCCAGTCAGTAATATGTATGCATACTCGTTATAGAATGTGTTATATAAGCTCAGATAGGGTTTAAACTATTATCTTATGCTATTTATTATATTATTCTACAATAAGTTTAGGAAAACGCAATTTTACGCCAGTTTTGCCGAGTTTTGGTAAGTCTAATATTGGTTTGACACTTCAATCTAATTGGCTGAAAAACCTAACGAAGAAAAATTTTATAAAATTAGCATTTTCAGTGACTTTTCGTAATGAAACTAACTTAAGAGTATTTCAGGGGCGTTCATAAACCAACCGTTTGCCACATTTGATACAGTTGCCATTTGCCATACCTGCCAGGACTAGTGAATACCCTAATTGTATTTCATCGTATTTGGTATGTGGGTTTTTATATTTTTTTACAGTGTATGCAATTTTGCATTTTCATTTTGTGCGAATTTCTCATTCCCATTACAAGGGTTATGGCTGATTTAGCCTGATTCTACCACGCGATACCGCATCGAGGCCTGCGGAGATTTCAAAATACACACCCAGCCTCGTGGACGGACTTGTCTTGCTGGCAGTCTCACTTTTTTGGCACTCACCCGTCTCGCTCTCGCACACACAAACACAACCGCGCGGGAGAGTTGGTGCTCCGCCGCTGGTCCTGGGCCGGCACAACTACTCCCAAATCCTCTGCTGCTCCTTCTCCGCGTCAGTCGTCACTCGACGACTGGGTCTCCTGGCCTTCAGGTGGGGCGGGTGTCCTGGTTGTTTTTTGTCGCCTTCAGGTGGGGCGGGTATCCTGCAGGTGTCAGTCGATCACCTGGGCTCGTTAGGCGCTTTTCTTTACTCCTCGCTTGGTCTCTTTACGCACAAAAATTCTTCGTCCGTACCAATCGAAGAACTCCACGAGTCTCGTTTTGCGAATCTTCACGCCGTTCTGTTTTCTTGGCTTTCCGCATCGCTCCCTCTAGCTCTTACTCATGGGCTCGTGCCAGTTTTCGGAGGTGGATTTCTAACGCGATCGTGCGCTCTGTCGCTCGCTCTTATGCAAGGCTTGGTCATGTGACCGCTTTTCGTGTTGAATTTCTCGTTTCTGTGCTGGTACCCTGCAAGCAAAGAGGCGATATTTCTATCGCCTATCGTCCAGAAGTCACTTCTTAGTAACTTCTGGAAGATAGAAACACGACAGAACACATTTTACAAAAACAAAATATACATCTATCGCGAAGAAGTCACTTCTTAGTCACTTCTGGAGGATAGAAATACGATAGAACACATTTTAGAAAAACAAAAAGGGTCACGATCGTGGAGAAGTAACTTCTAAGACACTTCTAGGCGATAGAAACACAATAAAAAACATTTTACAAAAACAAAAAGGGTCGCGATCGTGGCGAAGTAACTTCTAAGGCACTTCTGGACGATAGAAGGACGATAAAACATATTTGACTACCTAAAAAGGGTTGCGATCGTGAATCGTATACCTGAAAACTACCCTTTTTTTCTGTGACCTACGCACTTTTTTGTTTTGAATTCAAGCGCCAGTTTGTTATGAGATTTCTTTGTGATCAGTGCGAATTATTCTGAATTTCTGTGTTTTTGATGAAATGCGAAGTGAACCTGTTATTTTTTAGATATTACACGGTTGAAAATTAAAAAACTTCAATATTTATTTACATCAAAAATAAAAGTGGTTGGAGAAAACGATGTTTAAAGGAAACTCTGGGCAAACCGAAAACTTAACTATACGCCACTTATTTGATTATATAAGGTAAATACTTTCTCCGATTTTTATGACATAATATTTATTATTTTTTTGTTGTTTTAGAAATTTTCATAGACCGCGTAACTGGAATTAAATTAAATAATACAACACCATTTCCTACAAGCTTATGGACAGTGTTCACATGCCGCAATGCTTTCCTAATTATATATTTCAACAAATGTGTTGAAAGAATAAAAATGAAAAATGAGTACAAAACACATTTTTTCCTTTTAACCATTTTGCAATTGGGAAAGGGTCTTCTAGAAGTGACTTCCGCGACACCTCTGGAAGTCACTCAGAAGTGACGATCCGAATGCGATATCGCGGACGATCGTTTTCATCTTCTAGACGTCACTAAAAAGTGACTTCCGCGATAGAAAATGCTTGCAGGGTATATATGTGTGTCGGTGTGAGGTAAGCCTTGCAGGCTAGCGATTCGAGTCTCAGTGGTGGTGATAGTTTTATTAACTATCGTGTGTGGCTTTGCAGCCTTAAACCAAACTTATAATAATATTTTACATTATATCTAAGCCTCATTTAATTACTTATAATATTTATAGTGTATTATAGGTGAAGTTATATATATTTATAGACATGTGTGTTAACAAGGTCGCCACGCTGGAAAGTGTGTGGCTATTTGTGTGGAGTCAAACGAAACTCGAGTTGGAAATTAAAAATTGTTAAAAACGTTTTTTAGTCTGAAAAGAAATTGGTTTCATAAAAAACAATTTTAAGTACCCTTTTCTTAATCAGAAAGACGTACCTTACCGGAAACCAAACGGTGATGTTCTATTCATCACCTTTTTAGCAGTCAATCACTGCCAAAAATTGAGCACCAAGCGCTCATTCACCAGTGAATTTGTATAAAAAATAGCGATAGTTTTAACATGGGCATGTCCTAGGGGTTCATCAATGCACGAAACTGGCGCTTATTCATCACCTGTTAATCACCTGTTCACTGCCCATTTTCATTACCTATTCACTCCCCATTTTCATCCCCTATTCCCTGCCTAATTTCATCACCTATTCACTGCCCATTTTCATCACGTATTCACTGCCCATTTTCTTAAAAAATATGTATAATTTAATCGCCTTTTTTATTAGGTTTATTTTTTTTTCATTTAATTTTTCCGGTATTGTCATACTTTTACATTAAATTAATAGATTTTTACAATCTACGGTGAATTGTAGGGGTCTTTGGCACGTTCTCAGCTTCCGGAGGCTTGGTGAGCTGCCTTTTCGGGCATGGAGATTTTTCACGCATCCCCGCATCCTCTCCGGAGGCTCTGTAGGCTCCACCTGACCAATGGGATCTAAATTTAGAAAATATATATTTTTATAATATTATATAAGGAGACAAGAATTAAAAAAACTTAATTAGCAGAGCAAGAATAACATCCTTCTGGGCTGTAGTATAAAATGATCTCAAAAATAAAACATAAACTAAAAAAAGAAAGGAAGCTAGCTTCGGCCAGCCGAAGCTTAAATGCAGTTATAATAAGTACCCAAAGTTTAGTCCTCACTCGATCGGTGCCGAGCTTGGGACTCCAAATATTGTTTTGACTATTAAAAATAATGATATAAAATTGTCAAAAATTAAAACTCCTACTTTCTACAAAGTTACAATGTATTTCTATATTTTTTGAGATTATTCCTATGGGAGCCATAAGACATAGTGGTCCGATCCGGCTTGATCCGACATATGTACTTCCTTCAATAGAAAGAAGACTTTTGGGAAAGTTTTATTGCGATAGCTGTAACGAACTGAATTTGTTAGGTCTGCTAGCGGCTAGCTCAGTAAGCTAGCTCAAATTTATATAAACGTGACCGCCCAGTAGATCTGGGAGGAAGCACAGAGTTTGCGGGGTTCTTAGAGGGTTTATTACGGGAGTAGTAGTACAATGGTCTTGCAGGCTCGGCTGGTCTTGATAACGCCACTCGTGGCCGTCGATGACTCCTGGTCGCCTTAATGACTCGGGGCTCCTCTCGTTGACTGGGTGCTCCGGTTCTGTAGCTCCCTTGATGATCCTTGAAGCTCCCTGAACATCCTTGCAGCTCCTTGAAGATCCTTGAAGCTCCCTGAAGACGCTGGACGCTGTTCGTCTCCGACACGTGCAATCGACGTCTACTTGTAGCTCCTTAGGGTCGCCAGGAGATCAGCTTCGCGGGTTATGGGAAGCGTCCAGGGACCGAAAATAATGATTATTATACCCGTTACTCGGGTATATTGTATTCGTGCAAAAGTTTGTAACAGGTAGAAGGAAGCTTTTCCGACCCTATAAAGTATATATATTCTTGATCAGCATCACTAGCCGAGTCGATCTAGCCATGTCCGTCTGTCCGTCCGGATGAACGCTGAGATCTCGGAAACTACAAATGCTAGAATATTGGGATTACCAACACATATTCTTGGGCTTCCTACGCAGCGCAAGTTTATTTCAGGCGACCGCCACGCCCCCTCTAACGCCTACAATCGCCCATAGTCGTCCACAAACCATACTAAAATGTGTCTGGCGCCCACATTTTCAAATATTTCTGATAAGTATAAATGCAATTTTGTTGCGCTTAGTTAGCAGAAGAAATTTTTTAAATCGGACCATTCGTTAAAAAGTTAGGCCTGATCAAAGTTTGTATCTCCATCTCCCTCGCACTCCCTTTAGCTGAGTTACAATTATTCGATAGTCGGGACACCATCCCGACTACAGCGTTCGCACTCCCTTTAGCCGAGTGACGGGTATTAGATAGTCGGGACACCAACCCGACTATAGCGTTCTCTCTTGTTTTTATTTTTTCAATCAAAAAAATCGGCCACTTATAATAGCCAAAAAAAATTTTTTGACCAAAATAATCAAATAATTAATTAAACTTTGTCCAATCTATGCATTCCCGCCATGATTTTTAAATTTATAATTTTTATCTTTTTGTTCAATCGTAATCTTTATTTTTGAGTAATATAATAAGACATTAAAACATAATAACACTATGCAGCATCAAAAATTTACCTCGATGGATGCTATATTTTTGGATTCGTTACGAACTCCCAAGTTAAACTGCGTTTTTCAAAAAGTTCCCCGACGCAAGGATTCTTAGCAAAAGGACCTCAAAGTTCGAAAAATGATTAAATTGACCAACTTTCCGGAGCTCTCAGAGGCAAACGGATTCATGAATTTATTCGATGTTAAAGTTTTTTAAAGGAGACACTCTTTATCTTTCAAACCCCATACTTAGAATAATTTTAGGATTTTTATTAAGGGAGAAACAAATTTTAGAAAACATAGTAAAAAAACATAAAAGCATACAGCTGCGGTCAAAATAGTAGTAGTATTGCCGCCCTGTGTTTTTAAAGGTTTCTTGATTTATCGTAGGCGGCGACACGTAAACAAAAATTAGTGGTGATGGCAGCCGGGTCAAAAAATAGCTAAATCAGATATTTAAAAGCTGGAAAATTATAAAAATAAATTTAATTTTTAAAAATTCTTTAAAAAATATGAAAATACTTACTTTTATAAGTAATATAAAATAATAATAATACGCGCACTTTCGCGTATTTCCATTTTGCGTTTTTTCCGATGCCTAAGCATTTACTAAGGCAAAAATAGCAATCTGTCACATGACAAGATGGTTTTCTCTAAATCATTGGCGTGTCAAACTTAAAGTAGCATCTAGGTCAAGAAAACAATGAAGGACCTTTCAACAAAACATCGAAAACTAAAACATACATTTTACATTCGCTCCATTTAAGTAATGGCAAGCGGCAAGATTCACAAATTCTCCTCGGTGTCCAAGCCTCTTCAAGATTTGGTTTAATGCGAAAGTAGAGGAAATATCGATTTATCAAAGGGTCGAAATTTATTGCTCATAATAAATTTACCACACACATTCCAAAAAGTGTTTGGACCATTTAAACAAGT
>JBAMCJ010006004.1:0-17936 GCA_037075205.1 Drosophila prostipennis
GTTATGACATGCACCCTTTTATCCAAATTACAAGTTTGTTTTTTCGCGGTGATTATTGTAGCGATCAAGATGTCGGTACAGCCATTGGCGATAGGGGATGGGACTTTGAACGACCTCCTGCTCGCCCAGCTGGTGTGTCCCGTTTGTCGTGTTCACATGATGAAGATACAGCAGTGCCAGAATGGGAACTTAATCTGCCACAGCTGCCGCAAAGAGGTTAGCACATGCCCCGTCTGCCGGGTGAAGCTGTGGAATATCATGCCCCATTATTGGAGAGGAGGTCAATGCCGCAGAATTCTTTTTCAGAATTTCACTAATGAGTAATGGCGAACAGTTCCAAAGTCAGGGAAAAACAGGCACAATCGGAGACTACGAATCGACGACTGATGTATGGTTCATGAACAGCTCCCACGAAGAATTCAACACCGCCGACGGCCAAATGACGATAGAAATAACCATCAATGGGGGGCAAATGGAGGAACAGAATATGGATGTCAGGGTCGCCCAGTTCTTTCGTCGAAACGGTTTTTGAATTATAGTTTCTGTGTGTGTGTCGCATTTTAGGGCTAGTACTCAACCTAACAAAAACTGGCCCAAAAAAAAAATACTATTTTCAGTCAATTATTTCTTGATGGTCCAGTGTTGATTAATTTGGTAATATCCGTGCGTTATTTTTCGGTCACACTGGCTCAAAAACATAAACAAACGTAAAATTCAAATTTTTAACTTGTATTTTACAAGCGAAACCAACCGTATAATCCATTGTTACAGTACTCGATAGTCATTGTAATTAGTCTTCTGCCTTTGAGAGTGTATTTAAGCGATTTTCGTTAAGGATTTAACTAGGTTGTTATCGGAATTAATCGATAGCTCAAGAAATGAATTATTTTTTGAGCAGTATTTTGGTATTTTTTTTTTGTGAGCATGAGTACTGCCGTCCAAAAACGTCGAACAAAAATTTGCCACCAAAAATTTTGTGACTTTTTTTTATATGAAGTTTTTGGTTTTGGACGACTTTTTGTTGGGTTGAGTACTAGCCCTAAAAGAAAAATATACAAAAATTGAATAAAAATACTGTGAGTTCAGTATTTTTAAGAAGGAATTTACAGTAGAGGGCGCCATGGTGGACATTTTTCATTTTGGCGCTAGGTGGCGACAAATGAAATTGTCAATAGGTGTCGCCACTGAGGAGTAAGCCTTTTCAACGCCAGGTGTCGCCACTGAACCGTTTAATTTAGAATATGTCTAAAACTTTGCGGTTCGAGCGCCGGTGTCGCTTAATTATTTGGTGAAATTCAAATTAAATTAAAAAAATAAAGAAATGCATTATTGGCAACCGATTTCCAATAATAAAGTATCGCTTTACAAGCGCTGCCATACCTACAAAAATTGAATAAAAATACAATGAGTTCAGTATTTAATCAGGAATCTACAGTAGAGGGCGCCAGGGTGGACATTTTTCATTTTGGCGCTAGGTGGCGCAAAATGAATTTGTCAATAGGTGTCGCCACTAAGGAGTGAGCCTTTTGACGCCAGGTGTCGCCACTGAACCGGTAAATTTAGAACATGTCTAAAAGTTTGAGGTCGCTTTATTATTTGGTCAAATTCAAATTAATTTAAATACAATTCAATTGAAATTCAAATTCAATAAAAATAATTATTTGTAAAACATGTTTTTGATTAATCAACAATTTAACTGGTTTTTATGCACTTTATAGACATGAACAAATAACAGGTAATTTGCTTTGCAGATTTGTTGACATGCATATACTTTGTGGACAAAAGAACGTTATTTTTGACGTTTAAACCCAATTTTCACAGGAGTCTTTTTAAAATAAAAATCTCAAATAACGATTATTTACGGTCCCTGGTATAACATTGTGGAGTAGGAGGTTATATGTTCAAAAACACCCAAGATATCAGTTTTTTGCATTTTTTTATATTTTTTTCCCGATTTTTCCTATGGGATATAGTTGTCCGATCCGGCCGGTTCCGACTTATATACTACCTGCAATAGAAAGAAGACTTTTGGGAAACTTTGCGTAGAAACAGACGGACAGACTCGTCTAGTGACGCTGATCAAGAATATATATACTTTATGGGGTCGGAAACGTCTCCTTCACAGCGTTGCAAACTTCTGACTGAAATCATTATACCCTCAGCAAGGGTATAATAAGCGTATTCTGATAGAATAAAAATTAGATATATATGATGAGTTATTATATATTATAAAAACTACAAATAGAACTACATAAAATTAAAATATAAAATTAAAATAACTAATAATTAAGATCCGGATTGAAAAGAAAAAAAATATATTATTTTATTAATATTAAATGAATTAATTTAATATCATATCATGTACATTTTGGCGTCCGTCTCCCTCGACGTCGTGCTCCCAATCCTGGGGATTGGGGCATCCTCCCTGTGGATCTCGGCCACGGAAGCGTGGATCTAAGGGAGCAGATGAGGGACCTCAAGGACAACCCGAAGCCGTTTTATCTCCACGCGGACGAGTTCTTCACCCCCGAGGTGAGTAATATCTCGAGGAGAATATATCTCGAGAATATATATGCTATCCTGACCCCGACCAATATTATTCCAGATTGGCAGCACACCCAAGATCGGATGGAAGTGCAATACGTTCGCCTGTACTCCCAGATCGTCTACGTAGACGTGGTGGCCGCCAACAGCTCGGAACGTGCCAAGTTCCACTTCGAAAGCATAATGGAAATATTGGACAAGTACAACTTGTCACGTTTCATGGTGGCATTTGTGTCCGACAACTTCCCCATGAACAGTTTTTCCCTGGACAGGTGGACAGTGCCGCACTTGTGGGACATAATCCACATGCTAGATTGGTTCCCGAAGACCCACAGAGTGTGGGACAGGACCTTGAAGCGTGCGTACAACGTTCGATTTGGGCGGTCGACCTTCCGTAACGCTTTCGCCGACATCAGACGGAGCCTCGAGGAGGAGGTGTCTACCATGAACGCACGCTCCAGGAGGGCCGACGTGGTGCTGTGGACTTGATAATACGGCAAGCTAAGAAAATGCGTGTGAGCGTAGATAAAGAAGAGGCAGATATAATGGAATTGGAGGCACAATTAAGTGACCGTAAGGCGGTACTGGTTAATAAGAAGGTTACTGTAGAGGCGGCGCAAGACAAAGCAGAGCTGGCTAAAATAAAATGAGCACAATGATTTAGAATTTATTGAAATGGAAGCCCATATAAAAAAAAGGTAGATTTTTTCGGATGTTAAGTATTAAGTATTCAGCACGACATTTTGCTGTGACTTTTATTAAGTCGAATTAAACAATTTTCCGGAGCGAACGAACCGTACGCGGGAGAAGCTTCCATAAAAGAAGCTCCCTTGGCTTCTAGACTCTAGGGATGTGCAAAATATATTAAAATATCAATATATCGATATTTTTGAATAAAAATAAATATTTATATCGTTCGATAAAATATCGTTCTAGCAGTAATTGATTTTATATATGTATACGTACTTTTTTATTGCCTTGGGGCCCGCGCTACTCGCTCGGGTTAGAATCATCATTACTTATGGCCATTTGTGAATCCTCCGTCTCCAAATACCTTTTTTTTATGAGGGCTTCCATTTCAATAAATTTTAAATCATGTCTTCTAAATCAATGTCTTCCGCCGCCTCTACAGTAACCTTCTTATTTACCAGTACCGCCTTACGGTCACTTAATTGATTTGAAATTCATAATATTAAATATTTTTATTTTTTAACAATGTTACTGCTCTGCTAACTTGATATCAAGTTAACAGAGCACCCCACCCAATCTTCGACTTTTCCACCAAATTTTTCTTTATTTATTTTTGCTAATTATCCGTAAATTATTTGTGAAATATTTTTTATTAAAAGAAATGTTGTTGCTCTGGTAACTTATTTTATTTTTGGTATATTAAAATATCTCCGAACTGTACAGTCTTGAGACATGGCTAGATGGACTCGGCTATTGATGCTGATCAATATATATTTATCATTTACATATATACTTTGTGTGGTCGAAAAAGTCTCCTTCACTGCGTTTTAAACTTCTAACTGAAATTAAAAAACCCCTTCGCAAGGGTATATCAATTTTACATGATTTACATGTACCGTAAAACTTGACAACAAATAACAAACAAATTTAACAGGAAGCATTTAGGGTCGTTCTTTCATTTTCTGTTTAATTTTAACAAATCAGCAATTCAACAGATTAGGGAATATCCAGTATTATTTTTAAATTTAACGCTGGTAATGGTATTTCTTAAAAGTGAACTGCTATATAATGGTATTTACTTTGAGGCCAATAAGTATTTTAGCGGGCGCGGTCACACTACTTATTACAAGCAGTGCTGCCAACTTTTTCCCGCTACTTTTTAAAACTGCGAGAATTCTTACAAATTAAATTTTAAAATCTCCTTGTTCAGATTTTATTATTTCTAGCTATAGTCTACTACAGCATCATGAAATATTTGTTTTTTCTTAAATTCATATGTTTTCTCTCTGAAAACAGCTATTTTTCTGACCAACTGTGGGCAGCACTGACTCCGAACAGCTGTTGTTTTTGCAAATGGTTTTTTGTTTTGCGAATTAGCGGCACTAGATAACGGTTTCAGCAGCAGATAAGCTTTCAAGTGACCTCAAATAAGTACGTGTTCTGTGGCCAGTACAGGTGCAACTAATCAGTAGATAAACCCCAAAAACAGTGAAGTTGCTGCAGACGATTCGCAGGATGAGCCAAGGAAACTCGGAGGTGCCTCTTTCGGGTGAATAATTCCAATGATTGCAATGGGCTTATAATAAATCTCCGTGAACATATCATACTAGCACTTCGCCTTAAGTACCATGAGCGCAAGGACGCCTTCCTGGAGGATGACATCAGGGTGAAGAACCCCTTCTGCGTGTTTCGCGATTGGCTGGAGTTGGCCCTGAAAACTCCAGAGATTCTGGAGCCCAATGCCGCCGCTCTGGCCACCGTGAGCTCTGAGGGAAAGCCCTCCAATCGCTATGTGCTAGTCAAGGAAGCCACCGCCGAGGGATTCACCTTCTTCACCAACTATGGAAGTCGCAAGGCGGACGAGATCAAGTCCAATCCCAATGTGGCCATATCCTTCTACTGGCTGCCCTTGCGGCGGAGTGTCCGCATCGAGGGCGTGGCCGAGAAGATCTCGGCGGAGGACTCCCTTAGGTACTTCCACCAGCGACCTAGGGCCAGTCAAATTGGGGCCGCTGCCAGCCCGCAAAGCCAGCGGATTCCAGCCCGAAGCTACTTGGACGAGGTGGAGGCGAAAATCAAGGAGCAGCTGGGTCCCAATGGAGAGGTTCCACTCCCAAACTGGGGCGGCTACCTGGTGCGACCCGACCTCATTGAATTCTGGCAGGGCCAGACCGACCGCCTTCACGATCGCATCCGCTTCAGACGAGGTGCTGGAGTGGAGTCGGAGGTGGACGGGAAACTGGTCCACAAAGGAGAGGATGGCTGGGTCTACGAGCGGCTGGCTCCCTAAGCACAGGGATCTGGAGCTCAGCAACAGATGCATTCAGAATGTCTTCCAAATGTAGTTAATATGTGCAGAATAGTATAAACTGTTAAATTTTGTTTGGGAATAAATATTAAACCACAAAGTTTAGGTGGCTATATAAATTGGAATTCGGAAATGTACTTATGTATATTTAGATTGTGTCTAATCACTCTATAAAAAACTGCTTAGGCTAATAGAATTATGCAGCAATTCGGTAGATACAGGTAGATACAAAGGTAATGGCTCTAAATAATGAACATGTTTTAATTAAATACGATTGATTCGTATAGGGCACTTGCAGATGTGAATAACCTAAGTTTTTCAACGGTTTTTATTTTGATTGAAACAAGTTAAATAAGTAGGAAATGAATTTACTATCAATCCCAAATACTTTACAAATTATAAGGTACATATGTAAGCATCTTTCAAATTACTATGTCGTCCGTTTTGGTGCAAAAGGTTTGGGGCACGCTTTGGACAGCGGGATCGATGAGCCGCTTTCGGCTGCACGTTTGCCAATATTCGCACCAAGTGAACAACATGGCCAGTGAAGAGCAGCGCATTTACGACGAGCCGTACGTAATCTTCCAGAACTGGCTGATGGCCGCACAAAGAGAGGCGCCTCAGGTGCGACCGCGACTCGCCTGTATGGCCACTGTGGATAAATCCGGCGAACCCGTGACGCGTTTAACCAGCATTGAGGAGGTAAGCGCCAACGGAATCACCTTCTTTACGACCCTGGGCAGCCGGCAGGCGGGAGAGATTAGCGCCAATCCGCACGTATCGCTGCACTTTAACTGGGCGCCACTCATGCGCAGTGTCCGGATAGCAGGATCCGCCCACCAGTTGACGGAGGAGCAGGCCTTGGATCAGTTCCGGCGATATCCGCGACACGTCCAGATGTGCATCACCCACGGGCCACGTTACGCGGCAGCCGACTGGCAGTCCCGGTCTGGATTTTTTGCACAGGTTGCACAGCGCTTGAACACATGGCTGGGCAAGAAGCCGGAGGAGATCCAAATGCCACCGAACTGGGGAGGATATCTCCTGACACCAAGCCTTTTCGAGTTCGGGATGCTTAGCGGTCAAAAGGCCGGAAGGACTCGGGTGCGATTCCGTCGCTGCCTTGAAATTCCAAGGGTAAGTCATGACTCTCAGAATATCCATTACTTCTCAGGATCTTAAGATCTTATACTTAAATAGAATTTATCAAAATTGTCCGTTTGTCTGTCCGTCTGCCAGTCCGTATGATCTCTGGGATCTTTGAAACTATAAAACCTATAAAATAGGTATAAAGGTACAAGTCTAATGACATTATAAAGTAACTACCTCTTCCCTTGCACAGAATTATATGACATTAATATCTCAATTTCAATTTAATACAATTTTTTTAATTATTTTGTTTTTCCAGGGAACAAGAGTTGGCAACATTCAAGCTGAGAGGCAGGATTGGGTCTATGATTCGTGTGAGGAAAATTAGTTTGGCATTTCCTTACGATCCGATTCGGGTTCAAATCTCTCGAAATGATTACCTTGTGGACCCCTAATCATATTCATCGCCTTCCGTTAAGTGTGTATTTCCATTTATCGCTAAATTTTAAGTAAATTAAATTTAATTGTAAAATCTGTATTGATCTTGAACCTATGAAAATATTGGAATCATAAAAATAGTTTAGTTTTAGTGTACTTATACATTTTTAATATGTCTTCAGAAATGTCTTTTTTACCAAAAGTCTTTAAAATCATTGCAACACAATAACTTTTTTTTGGTTACTAAATTAATTATTATAAACAATTTTTATACCCTTGCAGAGGGTATTATAATTTTTAGGCGATCCCATACTGTATATATGGTATATATATTCTTTATCGAGATCAATATGGGAGTTAAAGGGTGACATTATAGCTTTAATTTAAAATAAATATCACCTAAATTTATTTAGCGCATCTCGAGATATACATAAAAACAAGGACATAACAAAAACAACTTTTTTAAAAATTTTTACCACTCTACCAGGAAGTATCATCATCCTTCTTGGTGTGTGGTTGGCGTTTCACAATATCAAAATCCAGAAGAAATAATTCTGTAACGCTAAATTAAGGATGAAAACTATAATTCAATGTTTAGTATATAACCACATATTTTAGCAAGTGGCTTAAAAATAAAAGTACATCTAAACGTCATCTCTTAAATGCATTTTGCATATTTATGAACTATACTATTATTGACAGACCTCAACTGTTACTTGTAACCAGTAAGGCAGATCAAAAAAAGTATTTTGTTAACCTATCATTAAACCAATACAAAGAAAATTCGATAATTAACAGAGTGCAATCCATTAATATTGTCCGCCTTTTCGGAGAGATCAAAGGTGTTAACGGGATGGAAAAGTGAATTAATTTCGTTCGAGCTGCAAATGAATTTACCGTCAAGGGAGCTTATGTCATTAACGCATCGTTGCCAAATTGGATTTAAATAAAAGCGTTAGTTCTTTCAGGTCGGCCTCAATCGCATTTAAAATGCATTAAAAGCACTGCTCGCAGCCGCCTAATTGGATGTCCTTGGGTCCTGGAAAATGCCCACTGCACGTGAGTGTGTGTGGGCACGTAAAAATTTAATAAAATAAATAGGCGAGTGCAGTCAAGCGCAAAGAGTAATGCCCGCCGGGAAATGTGGGATGGATGGATACGGTACACAAGGATGTGGAGGGGAGGGGACCAAGCGGCAATGACAGCAGACAACAAATAGTGAAAGCCAAAGCGCAAGGCCGGAAAAGCACACACCCTCCCTGCCATCACACCACCCACATTTTCCGCCCACTCTACAAATTTGCCTTTGCACTCCTTTGTAATTGTAGCCATCGCTCTGTCAGTCGTTCGCTTCCTTCCTCGGTTCATTTTTTGGCTTTCCTGTTTACTTTGTCCTCGTCTGCACTTTGTCTTATCCTTCGCCTTTCCGGCGTTTTGTTTTGCTCGTCCTGTTTCGTCCTTTTTCGGCTTTTCCCTCTCGGAGGGTGTGTGTTTAGCTCACTCTCTTTCCGTGCATCTCTCTGCGGCTCTCTCGCGGAAAATGCGGAGAGCACGAAAACTTGTTGGCAAGGATAATGAATATTTCTTATTTTCGTTGCGTGCCAGCTCAGTTGGATAGGGATGCCAGAGACTGCAAAATAAAATAAAATTGAAAAATAAAAGCGAAGAACACCATGGTATAAATAAATTCCTTTATTAAATTATATTACTTAAAAAAGTTTGTATAACAAATTTAATTTTTAATAATATTTGTGGTCTAAATATTACTATTATACGTAATATAAACCACATATCAATTTAAAAATCATACCAAACAATTCAAAAAATAAATTTACATTAATTAAGTTTGATTCTATTAAACAAAAAATGTTATTATAAAAATGTTTTAGAATCGTAAAGTTAACAAGAACTAAGACAATATTATAGAAATACGTTTGCATTACTTACAAATCGAATAGTTTTTATAGTCATAAACATATTTATCGTTTTAATTGTATTATCCTGCTCCTTTCTTCGCCACCTGGCAACCCTGCTCGCCAGCCTGCCGCCTTCTCTTTGGCTTTGGGCCAGGCCCACTCCGCTTAGGGCCACGGCAGCTGACAGCGAACAGTGAGGGTTGCGGTCTCGGTCTCGTTCAGTTCGCCGCGCGGCTCCGGCAGTTTCAGTTTCAGTTTCTGATTCAGATTCAGATTCGGACCCAGTCGCAGTTCCGAACAAACTTCGGCGGGGAACAGAAGGAGCAGAGCGGAGCAGTGGAGCCCGAGCAGAAAATAAAAATAGACAAAATACTGAAACAATAACTCGAGGCGGCAAGCTAGTGTAGAATTTTTTACATATACAGTCACGGGGTAGCGGAAGCAGGAAGTGGCGGAATAATTAAGGACAAAAACGCAATTTCAATTATCGTTAGTGTAATCTTGAATGTGAATTTAAATGTGAACTGTGAGTGTTTGGTGTACGGCGTACGGCAGTTTTTGCCAGACAATTTGTTTCTCTGAATGTGGTGTACTTTTTCCCATTGCAAATTAGTTAGTGTCGCTTAATCAAATATATATATACATATATAGTTAATTGAATGGTATATACATGTGTTTATGTGCAAGTATTTTTGCTAAATTTATTGGATTAGTATTGAATTTATACTTTTTGGATGCTCGTGCAATTATTGTAATTTGAATAAAGCAACTTTGACCGCTTTCAAACAACAAAGGACTAGAAATCAGAGTCCCTTTTCCCCAAAAAGTGTGAGAGCGTGTGGCCATTTGCCTTTGTCCAGCGAATCAGGGGGTGTGTCCAAGGGGGAGTCGGGGAGTCTTTTTACATAAGCAGGGCGAGCTGCAAATGGAACGGCCACCTGCGGCTACACGGCGGCCACTCAACGCTGGGATCCCTCGCTTTGTTCGCCGCTGAGTGCTGCGTGTCCTTGCAACGTGACAGCCCGATTGTGTGTAGGGATATGCAAAGAAGTCCCACATCCCGACAATGGCCCACTTAAAACTGGACACCCTGCACGTGCAGCGGAGCCCCCGCAGCTCCCGCAGGAGCAGTCCGAGCAGCGGAAGGAGCAGCGCCTGCAGTTCCGGGAGCATCTCCCCGGTGCCCATCATCCCGATCATCGCCATTAGCCACGATGGCGACGAGTCCGAGTCCGAGTCGGAAATCGAAACGGAGCCGGCGCGCCTCTTTCAGCGCCGCATGTCCACCAAGTGCACCAACAACCTGGTGGGTACTAAACACTTGCCCTAATGCACTTCAAAAATTGCATTCTCTTGCGTATAAACATTTTTCTAAGTTTTGATTTAAATATATTCTGATTATATATTTTACGATTGTAGAGAGATACGAGTAAAGAATAATTAAAATAAACTATCCTAATGCCATTTGGATGCAGAATTTTATTGACGTTTTGTTTATTATTTTCCTTACTGTTTTTATGTTAATTCCAAAAATTGGTTCAAGCAAAAATAAATACTTTTGATATTATATGGTAAATTTATTTATATTTTGTTATACTATGTGATGGCTAAACGATTTCCGATAGATGTTATCTTAAAATCTTGTAATAGAAATGTATCCAAAAAATTTTTAATTTAGCTTAACTAATGATCGATTTTCTAATAACTAATCTAAAAGAAATAGTAACTAATCTGTAGTATAGCTATAGTATATAGCATCAAACAATGAACAATTCAATAAAGGTGTAGTATTGTATCGATGACCATTGGGGCGTAACTATGATGAAGCGCACTTTTTGGGGCGACGATACAAAGCGGAAATGATTCGGTTTTTTTCCGTGTGCCAAGAGTCCTCCGGCTTTGTCACAGGACCTACCATAGCAGTGCAGCGGAGCGTCCTCGCTAAAGTTTCTGGAGCGGAAGTTGCATGCAAACGGGCAAACAGCCGCGGGGTGGGGGGTACCCGCCTTATATGCGAGTTGCGTGTGTCGAGAGTTTATGTTTCAAGTACCTTAGTGCGCTGCAGCACTGCCAAAGGTCAGAGGCGCGGTTCAAGAAGTCGGTAAAATATTTTAGTGTCGCTACTGCATAGGTCAGGGGTCAAAGCAGCCCCCATTTGGTGATTGCTTCGGCTTAGCCGGGCGCCCGTTTCAATCATCATTTGGGTGCATTATTAAAATGTAATCCGACTCTGTCCATGTGGTCCGAAATTAAATAAAATTGTATCGACTTGCGACTCGCGGCGGAACAAAAAAAAAGGAAGGCCGAGCGGACCGTTCATGTATTTTAATTAAACGTTGCCATAGTTGCCCGGCGGCAAGGTTTCGCGAATAAAAGAATCAAAATGGCGGAACAACGAAAGAAAGGCAAGCCCCAAAAACTCCGCGAAGCCCGAGAAAAGCTTCAATTAAGTTCTTTATGGTTTTGGTGTCACTTTGAAGCGTCCAAGGCTCGACCCTCCTTGCTGCGTACACCGCGTCGTATGAATAATATTCCCGGGCCAAAGTTGAAGCCCGGGTTGCTGGCCATTTGATGTTAATTATACGCATCGTTGCACTGACCCTTCCACCCAACTTTGGCCTTTGGGTCCCCGTTGTATTTTTATCCAGCTGCTGATGACCCCTCCGCTCGAGATTCGGCAACCGCCTCACCCTCGATCGTCCAAGTGCAATTCTGGCTTTAAGCGAAGGCATTTGTTATTTGTGATTTATGGCATTCAAGGGCCGAGCAAAACACATTTGCCTGATTGTGACAGACAAGCAACATTCAAGTGCTCCCATGTCGAGAGGGGCGTGGCCCCATAAACAGCCATGTGGGCTGTAGGTTGGTGTGGGGTTTACACATGTCAAACCGCAAAACAATAAGCGAACGCTAAACAAAAGCAGCTTAGTGCAGGGCTTGATGGCAGCGTTTTGGTTAGCGTGCTGCCATCGCTGAAGGCGGCGACAATAAGACAATAGAATGAGCCTCAACAGTTGGAACACAGTCCGGGGCAAGCGTCTGGGAACAGGGACTTGATAAGGGACTTTGCAATATTTGCAAAGAGTTTTTATTGCCTTTTTCCATGAAATAATTCACTTACAACTTACTACACACAAAAAAATTTGATCTGTAAAATTGACCTGTACGGATAATTACGTAACTATAAAAAATAGTTACGTGTATTTATACCCGTTACTCGTAGAGTAAAAGGGTATATTGTATTCGTGCAAAAGTATGTAACAGCTAGAAGGAAGGGTTTCCGGCCCCATAAAGTATATACATATATTCTTGATCAGGATCACTAGCCGAGTCGATCTAGCCATGTCTGTCTGTCCGTCTGTCCGTCCGTCTGTCTGTCTGTCTCTATGAACGCTGAGATTTCGGAAACTATACAAGCTAGAAGATTGGCAATTTGCATGCAGATTCTAGGAGTTCATACGCAGCACAAGTTTATTTCAAAAAGGTGCCACGCCCCCTCTAACGCCCACAATCGCTTATATACGATTTTAAAAATTTAAATATTTCGGAAAAGTAAAAATGCAGTTTTGTTGTGTTTATCAATACCTATCGAAATGTAGAAGAAATTTTTTAAATCGGACCATTCGTTTAAAACTTATGCCTGATCAAAGTTTTAGCTGAGTTACGTTTATTAGATAGTCGGGACACCAACCCGACTACAGCCTTCGCACTCCCTTTAGCTGAGTGACGGGTATTAGATAGTCGGGACTCCAACCCGACTATAGCGTTCTCTCTTGTTTGTTTTTGCTTTGGGTCTGTGTCTTTGCTAAGTGTGTGTATTTGTTGCTGTGAAAGTAACTATTTAATTGGTAGAATTGACAAATTTGCTGGTTGGGGACTGTTTGACAATTATATTGGTTATTTTACCAATTTTTTTGTGTGTAGAACATGCACCGTTGCGTGGTGACACATAAAATTCTCTCCTACAGAAATCAATTCAAACCGAATTTAGTCTGATTTGATTGCCTTCCACATTGCATTATAACAAGCTTAGATTTTTTTAAGTAGTTTGGTATTATGGAACTTAAAAATTGGGGAATCCACTTGGCGTTGATTTGGACTTCTTATGTGCATCAATATACATTTTACATGAATTCACTACTAATCGTTTTCTGTGGCACCTCTGACTATTTTATTTTTAATATTTATAATAATAAGATAATATCAAATCGTTGGTCAAGAAAAGTGTAATTATAAAATATTTATTAATTTAAAAATTTTTTTTTTAATTTTACAAATATTTTTAATTTTTGGCTTGCTAAAAACGTATTTCTAATTTAATTATTTCAAATATTTGGTTTTTTATAAAAAATCCAGTTATGCAAGGAAAAACATTCTTAAGCAACAATAAATCAAAACACAAATTTTTTTCGTTAGCTTCACAACCATTTTTTTGCCAGCTACTGTAGTCCTTCTCAGCCATTTAAATCCAAGAATAAGTAAACCTACAGTACAAACAAAGCCAGAAGTCTTGCCAACTCTTGTCCTCCGCCTCATTCCTTGGACCGCCTTCAGTGGGTTGTTGCCGCAATATCCTTGAGTCTGGCTCCTTTTCTTGCCACGTGCTTGTTGAAAAAAGGCTGAATTATTTACGACTATTTACTCAGACAATTGGCCAACTGTTTTGCGGCTCACGTGAGCCATCAAAGGAATTTCTGACTCTGAAGCTAATTTCTTTAATTTAAAGCTGTTGTTTTTTTTGAAAGGCTGAAAAGTCGCAGCGAAGAGAAAGGAGTGGTGTGTCTAATCCCTATACGTAATGTATTTGCCGGGCCGAGAGAATGGAAGGCCAAAGGAAAGCCAGGAAAAGTCATGGTTGGGAAATCTTACGTTATGTTTACGTTGCCCGGCTGAGTGAGCAACAACAGCAAGTCATATTCATGTGGACCGGCCTTTTTATTTATCTTGTATCTTTTTACCTCAGCGGAAAAAGGACAGGGAAGGAATCGAGGGGCGGGGCGGGTGGCGTTAAATCAAAATCAATACCCTGCTAACGAAAATTTCAAACTTGCTTATCATCATCGCGCTGTCTGTTGTTGGCTGGCTGATGGACTCCGGCTTTGGGGGCTTTATCCTTGGCCACTTTGGCGTATACTTGATGTGTCAGCGATTGGCCTCATGGCCGTGCCACATGATTGATTGACGATGATTTATCTTGACATGATAGCCCGTAACTTTGATTTTTAGTCACAGTCAAGCTTGGCTCCTGCTTGTGCGCCGAGAATTATCAATTTAATTCAATTTTTTATATCCCTTGCGAGGTCAACAGCCTAGTTTAAAGAAGGTTTCCCTTCTCCGTATTCTCCATTATTCCCTAAAAATCATTTAAAGTCACGTATATCCTATAAGCAAGCTTTCAGTTCCTTGGCTAAGTAAACATTTCCGCTTCCCTCTGCCATTTGCTGTACAAACAGAAAGCAAATGGATTTGCTGCAACTCGATTGCTTGCAATGTCCCTTGATTTTTCCAACGATTTTTCCATTATTATTTGACGCTGAATTTCCTTTTCCCCGAGGCTGGGGTGGCCTGACCCCGCCCGAAACTTAAACGGATTGCAACTTTGTGCACTCTGCCTGCGGCATTTGGATCGATTTCTACGCCTCCCCTTGCAAGTCGAAAAATTCGAACGAATCAAAAAGTTTATTTGTCGTATAATTGCCCCGGATTATTGTCACTCTTGTCGCCTTTCGCGCCACGCTTATTTACACTTTTATACCTCGCAAATACGTGTGAATAGCAGCGGCAAAAGCTGTGTGTGGTGCTCTTTGTTTGCACAATTGATTGCTGGCCATATTGACTCCCGCCCACTCGCCACTTGCCATTGGCCTTTGTTAGCCTGCAGCCAATTATTTGTTGACATTCAGCCGAAGATTGCAAGTGACGGGTCCCGCAGAGAGCTTCGGAGTTGCTGACCGGAGTGTCCTGTGAGTCCTGTCTCCTGTGTCCTCTGTCCTGAGTGCCCAGTCCCATCTGCGTCTGCTACATGCCACGCTCCTCATTATCATCATCCTCGGCCCATTGACTCCGGACCGTGCGGGGTCAGCTCATCAATTGCTAATTGCCCCGGGCGAATCGCTGATGGAGTATTTTCATAGCCAAGCTGAAATTGCACTCACTTCGCTCTGTTCTCTCTCCAGGCCGCCATCATCAAGGAGGGGTTCCTGCTCAAGCACACTTGGTCCTTCCAGCGCTGGCGACGTCGGTACTTTCGCCTTAAGCGAAATATGCTATTCTACGCCAAGGATGAGAAGGTGAGTAAAATACTAACGAAAATTAAAAAAATATTATTCTTTGGTAAGTAAATTTTTGGTATATTAGTGCTTTGAATGTAACGCTTTATCAAAAAGGACTTACCATTTCCTCACAAGGAGCAATGATATTCTAGTGTCCGTCAACTGGATGGTGATTTGAAATGTATACTAAACAAGAAAGGAAGTTAAGCTAATAAGGTTAATAAATAATTATAGTTTAATGTTCGCTCGATCGGTGCTGTTTCAAGGATTCCAGATACATTATTGCCTATTTAAAATTTTGTTTTTAAATTGCCAGAAATAATACGCCTACTTCTTTTAAAGTAACAATGTTTTCTCTATTACTTTTTTGATTATTCCTATGCCAGCCATCTGATATATAAACCCTTTGCAAGGGTACAAAAAACAGGGAAAATTAATGTTTTTTGTTCTTATATCGGAAATATGTAGAAACGGATTTTCATTTTATTACTAACAAAGGAAAATGAATTTTTCTTTTCAGAATAATGTTAACCATTGTTATTATGTTAAACTGTTATTTTATTTTAACGAATTATAAATTACATGTTATATACTTTTCAAACATATTTAGAAGCCAGCAGGATATTTACACAATGCGCCTTAATATTTTAATGCCAATACCTTCTTAGGTATTAGGGAATCAAACAAATTAAATATAAAAAATCTTTAAGTGGAGTACGATAGCAAAAACATCTTTTGAGCTACCATTTTGTGCTGAAAATGAGTGCATCGTCAGTGCTCGATGGCGATTGACGGAAGGGCCCCCGGCTGCTCTGTGTTAGAATCCATTTTCCATCTGACCCTTCGCATTTGTTGGCTGCGGACTGCCCCGGTCCTTGTGTTTTGCACTCTCAAATTGCGTTGCAGCAAATTGCAGGATATAATTACCAAATGAAATTACCGCGCTGAGGGCAAAACAATGTCGAACGGAGTGGCGGAACCAAAGGTTAAAAGGGGGAAAAGCTGGAAAGCAGACAGGTGAGACAGACAATAAATTGGTTTATTGCGTGCAGTGCTCTTTTCATCAATAATGTACGCTTTTAAAATGGCCGCCTTACATGGGGCCACGCCACCTAATAGAATCAGTGTGTGGGTGTATTTTCGGTGGCAATATTGGGGCCAAAAGGTTGCGGGCTGATTGCAGTGGCTTTTAGTGACTCAATAAATCGAGCCGCCCCCCCTGTCAATGTCAAATGAACTCGATTGCGGCGTGCCTGCCGTTAATCATATTAACGAAGCTAATTGCCTGGTAAATCAATTATTTATGGCCGGTCTCCGAGTTCAAGTTTCGGGCTTGAATTAGTGCTATCAGGAGCAGAAGTCTGATTACTAAACTGATTACTCAACTCATTTAAACTGAATTCAACTCAGTTTAATACTTAATCCCCGGCTCTTGTGGACTGCATCTCATGCGAATGCGATTGCGATTGACGTCAATCCAGCATGCAAACACGCTTCAAGCATGAAATGCAATTATTTCGTAAACTCTTAAACAGGCAGCAGCCTCTTGAGCGCCCGCCTTTGCGTTATGAAAGAGCTATGGAAATATTACGTATTCGCCGTGTATCGCTTTCATGTTGGCACAATGCGAAGCATTAGAGTGCACACTGGCCTTGTTTGGAGCTGCGATGACGCGTTTCCATTATGCAACAAGTCGAAGGCGTCTCCGGAATCACAGGCAATGCTCTCCCTCCTGGCTGCCTGGCCTTCTTCCTGGTGACATTAAGTATTCAGCAATGTAATGACAGGTTGCCACGGACTCCCTGGCCGCCCAACGGATTAGCCCCATTAGTGCCTGTGCCTGCCAACCGGCAGAATTTATTTTGATTAAAAATTCTGTTTGATGCCCAATAAATAGACCTTAAGGTGCCGCTTTATTAAAAGGTTAATATCGCCGGCGTTCGCATTCTTCGGCTGGCCGAAAAGTGCCTGGGAACTCATTAAGCGTAGGCACGAAATTTCAATTATAATTACGCATACGCCGTGTTGTGCCCAAGTGGCTTAAACGGTGGGCAATTTGTTGCCGTAGTAAACTCCAATAAAAAGGGCAAGAGGCGGTGAACGGGAGAGCCCGAGCCCGAGAAGAAAGCCAAACTACGCGTGCCAGACAAATACGCGGCCAAACCCAAGTCGGTCCTAAGTTGAGGCACAAAAAGGATAAGCCTTTGGCGGGTTGCTAAAAAAATGGGGCCAGGCATTCTGCGGGTTGCGGGAACAGCTAGCTGATGCTGATGCTCATGTTGATGATGGTTGTGCTGCTCGTAAAAGCGCAAATTTTTGTTTGCATTGTTTTCATCGCTGCCTTCTCCTTAGACCGCTCCTTCGGCAGTTATTTCGCTCGCTCTCCCTCTCCCGCTCTCGGCCTCGTTCTTTTGGCCCACTCGCGCGAAGCTCATTTCGGCCTATTGTGCTTCCTCTTCGCGCTGCACGCGACTCGGCCGGAACAACAACTTTGGGGGCCAACTCACCACAGTTGTAAAGTCGTAGTACTCGGCTTTTGGCCATGTGCGCGCTCCCACGCGAAAAGGATGGGGATGCTGGGTTTCTGTGTGTGTGTTTTGTTTTGAAACGTGAAAGCTTGCGCTGCCCGTAAAGAGAGGAGTAAAGCTCTGTTTCCAGGGTTGTCATGCTTACCAAAAA
>JBAMCJ010006024.1:0-53700 GCA_037075205.1 Drosophila prostipennis
TAAAGGGTGTTGTTTCTTAGAGTATGAAACCTTGCATGTTTCCTTATATGCATTGTTTAGAATGTTTGTTAGGTCCTCTACTTCCTTGTCCAGGGTCGTCGTAGAGGTTTGTACCCGTATTCTTCTGTTGCTAACTTTCGAGTAGACAATCTTACCGAATTTGTCCCAGTTTGTTCTACGGGGGTTACGTTTCGGTTCCGGTTTGCTAATCGGAATCGAAATTTCGAAGAAAATGTACCTGTGATCTGAAAAGGAATTTTGTTTCGACACTATCCACTTTTCAACCTTATATCTACTAAATTCTGTCTGTAAAGTGAGGTCTAACACCTCTTCCCATCCCTGAAATTCCCTTGTGCTTGGGAATATAAAGGTGGGTGTGTTACCTCTGTTACATATGGTGATGTTGCGGCAGATAATATTATCAAAAAGAGACTCACCCCTTTCGTTGGTTTCCGAGCTTCCCCATAGTGCGTGCCTCGCGTTAACGTCGCATCCGAGCACCAGGGTCGTCTTAGTATCTTCCGCCCATTGCAGCAGCTTGATGACTGGCTCAGGTGGAGCCGGTTCATCATGGGCCATGTAGGATGAGGCTATCACCATCGATGTCCCATCCGCCGCCACGAATCTGGCAACTGCTAGATCCGGTGTGCTAAGATTGGGGCATAGAAGCGCGTTATAGTTATTCTTTATAATAATACCTGCTCTCGGCCTACCTGTCGAGCTAGTATAAAAGAGTTTATATCCTTGTTGTGTTAGACCCGAGATTTGTCTGTCTCGCGTCCATGGTTCTTGAACGATGCCTATGTCAATGTTCCTCTCACTGAGAAGAACTGCAAGATTGGCTGAAGCATGCATGCTGCGCTTCAGGTTAATCTGCACGACTTTAGGCATCGGTGTTGGGTGTTATGTCTGGGGTCTTGTCGTCGATGACCAGGTCATCCAACAGCTTGTTGGTGTCATCGACCTCCTCGAGAACATCATCCGGCTCTGCCAGGAAGACCTTGATCTTGGCCTTCCGTAGGCCGTACCGGATGGTGTAGTCGGCCTTCTCAAGCTGCGGCAGGCAGCGCTGGTTGATGAGGAAGAGGAACGGCTGGCTCGTCTTCATCTCCTTCTCTACTTTGAGTATTGCCCAGTCCTCAGTATGCACTTCTGGGTTCTGAGCCCTCAGCAGCGACAGCACCTTTCCTTGGTCAGTCTGCCCCTTTGGCAACCAAATGCGAGCCCGCGGCCTCCTTGGAACCTCCCTGGCGTGGACGAGCCTAATGCTAAGGCCGTCCCATGCATTTCCAAAAAAACCAAAAACTTCATATAAAAAAAAATTTCTTTAGCTCGTAAGTTGTACACTACTGAAGCTACAGACATGTGCTATACCTCGTTTAAAAGGTATTTTGAAATACTTAAACGCCTTTTTAACTTAATTTGTTTAAATACAATGGCTTACAAATTATGATTGACCAATTTAAATTTAAATGTATATATTAGCTCCTATGAGAGCCAATGTAAACAAACAAAAACTTCTGATATCAAATAAAAACACCTCTTAACGAGGTAAAAAACTAGTGACGATCGCACCTTGAACATACAAAAGTTCTGATATCAACATTTGTGACGAAAAATTATTACACTCGTCATTAAATAGACTTTCTAATATTTTCTCATTCGGCACGCTGCAATAGAAAATGCCTGTGAAGGGAAAAAGGCTGGAATAGTTTGCTAGGGCGGGCCGAATGAGAAAATATTAGAAAATATTAATAATAAAGAAACAAGTGCTATCATTCCTTTTTTGTCCGTTTTTGCCCCTTTAAAAACGTTGTACCTGCCGTTTCGTTTGATTCCTGTTACTTCATAAGTACCAATGAACTTATTTGCAAGCTTTTTGCCAGAGACAAATTGGGTGACTTTAATAGCGACTAAATCCGACAACTGATAGACAGATTCTGGCTTTCGCTTTTTATCATAATGTTTTTTGTAGGTTTCTTGGGACTTCTTGATTTGATTCCTAAACTCGACACTGATTTGGTTTCTCTCATCTTGAAAAACCGATATCATCTCGTCTTCCAGGAGTTCACACCAAAAAGAACTTCGAAGGGTGTGAATTTGGTAGACGCATGAACATGAGAATTAATTATCCTTTGAACTTGAGGCACATACTTGTACCATTTGGAAGGTTCAGCTACTGAAATCTTTTCCAGCACAGCGATTATTACACGGTTAACGCGCTCTAATTGGCCATTTCCCCTTGGCACGCCTGTTGTTGTCTCAACGTGTTCAATATTACCGCTGACGCAAAATTCCTAAAAACGGTTTGATGTGAAGACTGATCCTTTATCGCTTATGATGCGACTCGGGCTTCCGAAAATTGTGAGCCAAGTGTCCATGTGTTTGATGACCTCGTCGACGTCAGTTGATTTTGTTGGGTAAAGCCAGGTATATTTTGAAAACGCGTCCACTGCCGCGAAAATATATTTGTAGCATTTTGATGTTTGGTCCAACGAAGCCAGATGATCGACGTGTAACCTAGAAAGAGGTACATCTCCTTTGTCAATCGCGTGCTTGCCTAGCTTCCTGTTATGGGTAATGCATTCGGTGCAATTTGCTATTATATTTTTAAGTTTTCCCTCCAGATGTGGCATATAATAGTCCTGGCGGATTGCGTGCATGTTTTTCTGAACTCCAAAATGACCGAAATTGTGTGTTTTTTTCATAATTTCTTGTTCCATTACTTTAGGAACAGCAAGTAAGTCCTGACCGTCGACTTGTTTGTGGATAAGATTGCTTTTAGTTTTGTACACTCAAAACAAAATTAACCCTAAAGTCAAGGAAATCGCCCTATTTTTGTAACATTAATAGAAATAGAAATTAAAAACAAAAAGAAAAGAAAACATGTTCAATCATGATTTTTTTTTTGTATATAGGTACGTTTATGTTATGGATATTCTTATGTACATACATACATCATATGCATGCGTTGTGTGTCTTGTACGTACATATATGTACAATAGTAATTATGTGTGTACTTGCGCCTGGATTCCTTATTTAACGAAGCCAAATATCGCTGCAAATGTAGACTGCGGGACTGCGGGGGATTGCAAATCTAGAGAATTGTGATTAGTTAATATTTTATCTTCATGAAAAAAACTTACATTTTTACTTGTCCGTCGGTGAGAATCGAACCCGGGTCTCCCGCGCGAAGAGTGAGCGGCCTACGCACTGGTCCATTGTAGCACTTAAATTTGCTGTGGCAAACCGAACATTGTATGTAAAGGGTGAAGCGGACAACACATTTGAATTCTACTTGTATAATTCTGAGCATACTTACAAATGCTCGTGTTTTAAAACTTTTTTTTTAAAAGTCGAGTTGTTCTGCTTAGTCGATATCAACTTAGCAGAACACCCATACCAAAGTTCAAAATTTCCAAATCTTTTTTAATGGGAATTTGCCGTGATTTATCCGTAAACTAAACGTGAAATAAAAAATGTAGTTGCTCTTGCTTTAACATTTATTTAAAAAAAAGTCGAGTTGTTCTGCTAATCTGCTAAGTATGTACAACGCGCATGGTAGCAGAGCTCTGCTGACGTCGACGTCAAACGTGTAAAATTCCCGCTAATTCTGCTTCTGCGAGAAACAACTTCCCCCTTTCATGTTTAAATATTTATACCCGTTACTCGTAGAGTAAAAGGGAATATTGTATTCGTGCAAAAGTGTGTAACAGCTAGAAGGAAGCATTTCCGACCCCATAAAGTATATATATTCTTGTTCAGGATCACTAGCCGAGTCGATCTAGCCATGTCCGTCTGTCCGTCCGTATGAACGCTGAGATCTCGGAAACTATAAAAGCTAGAGGATTGGTATTTGGCATGAAGATTCTTGGAGTTCCTACGCAGCGCAAGTTTGTTTCAAGAAGGTGCCACGCCCCCTCTAACACCCACAATCGCTTATATACGATTTTAAAAACTTAAATATTTCGGAAAACTAAAATTGCAGTTTTGTTGTGCTTATCAATACCTATCGAAATGTAGAAGAAATTTTTCAAATCGGACCATTCGTTAAAAAGTTATGGCTCATCAAAGTTTATATCACCATCTCCCTCGCACTCCCTTTAGCCGAGTGACGGGTATTAGATAGTCGGGACACCAACCCATCTATAGCGTTCTCTCTTGTTTTAACTTTTGATTATGTGTAACTCTTGCAAATAATATTGACTCAGACTCACTGCAGAAAATAATAAACCTCAAGGACGCAGAATTCGCGGGAATTTTACACGTTTGACGTCGACGTCACCAGAGCTCTGCTACCATGCGCGTTGTAAAGGGTGTTTTTTTTTAGAGGTATAGAACTTTAAGTTGGCATCACTGTTCAAGATGGCAACCGATTTAACAGCTGTCAAGTGATTTATTCTCAGTTTGGTTTGGCAATTCATCATGAATAGACTCACGCCTGAACAACGCTTGCAAATAGTGCCATTTTATTTCGAAAGTAATGGTTCAGTGCGGAATACGTCCATTTTATCGTCGACAAAATCGTCCATCAGAGCTGTTAATTCGATTAACCATGGAACGTTTTCGCACCACGTTTACTCTTATTGATAACTCGCATCCCCAGAGACGCCATACGGTGCTTACAGAAGAAGCTATTGCTACTGTAGAGCGTAGCATTGAGGAAGACCCGAATGAGTCCATCCGCCATCGAGCACAGGAATTGGATCTGTGTCCATTCCTGAATTGAACAGCCATGATGTCCAGGAGCTCTGGTTCCAACAAGACGGCGCAACATGTCACACAGCTCGTGCCACAATCGATTTATTGAAAGACACGTTTGGTGACCGCCTAATTACACGTTTTGGACCTGTAAATTGGCCTCCAAGAACTTGTCATTTAACACAGCTAGACTACTTTCTGTGGGGCTATGTAAAGCAGAGAGCTGCAACAAGTATGATCGAGTACGATCGATCATCGCGCCTGAATTTTTGTTTAATCCGGTAAACTCACTCGGCAACGAATAATCACGATCGGATCATACTTCGGCTTTCGGGTTTGTTCAAGTACCCGACTCGCTTCGTAGCGATCAATGATGTGATGTTAAGCTTCGGGTGTAGGTGAACAAAATGATCGTTCCGAAGCGCTCAATCGTTCCTGATGATTGCGGCCTCAAGTCAGTTGTACATGAATAGATTGTGAAAGGATTAAGTTGATAATAAATTTCTGGTAAACACGATATAAAATTAAAGGAGAGTGCGTTTGGATGTATTATATGTTTAATAAAAACAAAAGAAATATAAAATATTGGATTATTAACTAAATAAAGCGATGTTGACTCCTTGTATGTTTACACACTAAGGCACACATTTTTAAAAAAATATTATTATTTAAAAAAATAATATTATATCGACATACATGACGTGTGCTTATTAACTTAATATCATAACCGCGCACGATAAACTCGAGCTGCACGGTCACACTAATAAACGCGAAGGCGCACACCAATCGATTGTACAAAATATTCGATCACAAACGGGAAAAATCTTCAAGCCGAACAATCACAAACGATCAGATCACATACTTGAACGATCACAAACGATCATTCATGGGACGATCGCATTCGCTCACCGCTCATTTCCTTTCGCTCACCCGAAGCGATTAATCAAAACGAATACGAGTAAATGATCGGGTGTATCCGAAAATGATTGACTCCTTGCAGCTCTCTGATGGGTACATACATATGTACATACATTTTCTTAACAAACCAATTGACCTTTTAATGACAAAATTTTAAAAACAAGAGAGAACGCTATAGTCGGGTGCCTCGTTATACCCGTTACTCAGCTAAAGAGAGTGCGAGGAAGATGGATATACTTATAAAACTATGATCTGGCATAACTTTTTAACGAATGCACTATGGGGCATTTGACCACCTTGGTTGGCCAAAACCCATTTTTTAGAAGTCGTTAAAACAAAAAATGTTGTTTGAGGATGTGTTAACAGAAGACCATTTAACAATGTTACGTTTACAGAAATCCGATAGAGGTCGCCTCTGTTAAGGTAGCAGCTGTTAAATCAGCTGTTCGATATGCAATTCTCCGGCTGTTGTATTTCGACGTTTCGCTTGCAGATTAAAAGTGCTTTAAATTCGAGTTTTTAAGCAATATAAGTAAACTTTTTGGATTGGATTAAAAGGATTGCGCTATGTACTACGTATTTGTGTGGTTAAACGACAAAAATCAAACGGTGTGCTAAAGGGAGTGGTCTAAAAAGTACATTTTTGTAAGAAAACTAAATTTCAAATGGAGCAACAAAGTGAGTCCAGCGGAGTCCACTTCTGAAACCTATTGGGATTTGTAGATTATTTAATTGTTGTTAAAATGTATATGGTCAAAATCGCCACTATTTGAGTAATTTGATTTTTAAGACCATAACCTCAAAATTTCACACACTCCTATCGTTTGCCCTGGTGGCTAAGGAAGTAAGAACTTTTCTGGCTTTAAATTATTATCAAAATAGAGTAGAAATACTTAGCTTTGTTATTAACTAACTTAAGTGGACATTAGCGGCTTTAAAACGAAAGTTGCGCTACAACTTGAACAAAAAGTCGTACAAATGTAAAGTAAATTCTTTCCTTTTCCCTTTTTTTGAGAACTTTAGGATATAATCGTCCGATTTGTACGAAAATTTAAATATTGTTTTAAAAACTTTAATAATTGCTATTTTTAAAGTTATGCGCATTTATGTCCAAAAACAGCAAAGTTAATTTGGTAGTTTCTATAGCAGCTATATGATATAGTTGTCCGATCCGGACGATTCTCATATATAATATGCGTAGGGATAAAAAATGGCGACTGGTAAAGTTTCACGTCAATGTCTTTCGAATTGACCGAGTTATTAATTTCGGCCAACAAAAGTGGTCAAATGCCCCATAGTGGAATGGTCCGATTTAAATTTTTATTCTATATTTCGATAGGTATTGATAAGCACAACAAAACTGCATTTTTACTTTTCCGAAATATTTAAATTTTTAAAATCGTATATAAGCTATTGTGGGCGTTAGAGGGGGCGTGGCGCCTTCTTGAAATAAACTTGCGCTGCGTAGGAACTCCAAGAATCTTCATGCCAAATACCAATCCTCTAGCTTTTATAGTTTTCGAGATCTCAGCGTTCATACAGACAGACAGACGGACATGGCTATATTGACTCAGCTAGTGACCCTGATCAAGAATTTATATACTTTATAGGGTCGGAAATGCTTCCTTCTAGCCGTTACATACTTTTGCACGAATACAATATTCCCTTTTACTCTACGAGTATCGGGTATAAAAATTCTGGCAGGTCTGTTTAAGAATGCTTTATACGAAAATGTTGATGAATTACACTGTGATACAAAATTAGTGCTTTTTAAATATACCTCGCAGGATGCAATTCATCGCATTCATGGAGGTAAATTGTTGATTTAACATAGTTTTATTGAATACTTACTCTGCCAAAACATCGTTAAAAATCTTTTTTGTGTCGGAGTTTTGTTCATCCGTCACTGCATCATTTTTTAACCTCACACACTATTTGCATTTTATTGATAATAGGATCTTGTGTGCCATGGTTGTGTATAGGCACTGCCTTTGCAAACACGCGCGTTTCGTCGTAGCTGAGGTATACTCTTGCCAAGCACTTTTTTTCGTGGCACGAGTACGCAGTATCACCGTTTTTTAAAGATCTGTTTTTTTTTCTTCTCGGTGAACAATAACTTCGATCTCTTGCGGAGGCCGTCTCCAAAATTAAACTTAATTTTGTTAATATCCATTACGGAGACTTTAACTTGACGCGAAAGAATGTCGAGAGGAAGTGCTTTTGCACTAGAGGTGGAAGAAATAGCGATATATTATCGATAAATTTATATTTCTCCAGCTCTAGTTTGCAAAGTTACTAAACAGGGGCGTACTTCTAATTCATGAAAGGGAGAGACCGAGTGTTTATTTTTCATTTTAATTACTTAAAAATTTGGGAAATCTGTTTCATGTTACATAAGATGTAAGACAAGTGTTAGTAATATGTTGGCAATGTGGTTTTTCTATATATCTTTACAATTCAATTTAGGCAGGTAGATTCCCTTTGGTTTTGAATGCGTCTATGCTTCACATATGCACACAAAAAGGAGAAAAGCGTATTATGAGAAAATGTTAGTCTGACCGCGTGAGTTATACATATGTATGTATGTATATCTAAAAAGGCAAACATTTAGCTAAATCTAACACGATTTTAATGCGCGCTAAAGAAATGTACGGGACCCGTTGTGTTATGTGCGTTTGCAGCACAACAACAATTACCCTTCAGTTCCAGAAATCAGTTTTCACACGTGAATCACCGGGTGAATCACTCGTGACATGTCATTTGGCACTCGTGACGCACTCGTGACATTCCATAGAGACATTTGTTCGAGATGTCCTACCCCGTACCATAGTGACAGCTCAAATGACAATTTCTTCGAAGTCACCGGTGATATCACCAGTGCCTTATACGAATTTGTCATATGAGACGTCACCACCCTGTGACATGTCTCGCATGATTTCACGAGTGACTTCTTCCAAAATGTAATCAGCAATTTCAATTTATATTTTCAATTCATTTATTTAATTTTATTTATTTCAATTTATTTATTTCATTTCATTCATTTATATTTCTTTCTTGATAAATGGTGACAAGACACGTCGCGTGTAGACGTGTTTTCTTAACGCTCCGCAAAAACAAACATTAAATCATCATTAAAACGTTCGAAAAATTTATAAACGCGAGGTTTTGCGTTTCGCGATGCAAATCGCATATCGTGAACTAAAGCTTTAATTAATTAATTAATTAATCTTTACGCACTATCAATAAGCAAATGCATAAGAACGTGGATCAGCGCACTCAACGCCAAAAACAACAAGACGAAGCCCGTGAAAAAATTCAGAGAGAGCAAGACAAACGTCGTCTTTCTTCGTCTCGCAACAATGCTTATTTCTTTTTCACGAGTAATACTCAAGAACCGAAAGTGCAAGAAAGTGCAAGTCTACTGACCGCCGAAAACCAGAGAGCCAGTTCCTGCTCTCCCGCCCCGCTTCTCACCGCTCAAACGTCATGGAGTGAGCAATGCAAAACTCCAACCGAGCTTCTGCCACCTAGTACCACAACAACAGCAAATACTACGCCAACTACAACGGCCTCTGTCGCCAACAATGCAATAACGACTCCACTCTCTTCTTCTGCAGCGGGTAAAGCAACAACACAACCAAGTGCAAAAATCGGGCAAATCGGCAAAAACAAACCTACGGTAGAATAAATGACAATTTCGCAAGCGGGCTCGGCAATGCAGACAGGCATGGATCGCTACATTAACATCTCCAAGCGCAAGCTAACACCCCCAAAAAAATCTGACGGCAATAAGCCCAAAGTAAACCGTACCAACAAAGGCCCTGAAAATTTCGGGCCATTAAACGAAAATAGATTTTCCATTCTGGCGGAGCCCGAAACAGAGTCCGAACAATGAGCCCCAAGGAAACTGAAGCCGCCACCCATCTTTATTTGGGAGAAGACCTCGAGTGCCCTAGTCAACAAAATAGTTGAGCTAGTCGGAAAAGATAACTTTCATGTTATTCCGCTTATGAAAGGGAATATAAGCGAAACTAAACTGCAAACCAAAACTGAAGACGATTTCCGAGCAGTGTCAAAGTACCTAAACGATGCCAAAAAGAATTACTACACGTACCAGCTAAAAAGCTGCAAAGGCTTGCAAGTTGTGCTTAAGGGTATAGAACCCGATGTGACCCCTTCTGAAATTACAGAGGCTTTAAAAGAAAATGGGTTTTGTGCAAAAAATGTTGTAAACATTATGAACAAAAACAAGAAGCCGCAACCACTATTTAAGGTCGAGCTGGAGCCAGACAGCAGAACTTTGAAAAAACGCAGTGCACCCGATCTACAAGCTGCAGTACCTGCTGCATCGCAGGATCACAGTACAAGAGCCGCACAAACGGAACGTGCCAGTGCAATGCACGAATTGCCAGGAATACGGACACACCAGGACTTACTGCGCCCTCAGGTCAGTATGTGTAGCTTGTGGAAACTGCCACGGCTCCGAACCCTGCCCTGCCAACAAGGAAGACTCTCTAACTAAAAAGTGTGTAAACTGCCAAGGAAACCACACAGCAAACTACAGAGGCTGTCCAGTCTACGAGGAGATGAAAAGTCGGATGCAACGATCGATAACGGCACGCTCCCAGAAGACACAGAACATCTACATGAGATCACAAACGACACCGGAAGCTTTCTTCGCAAAAGCAGCCAGGTCATCATTTGGCCTTTCAATCACCACCAACGGCATTTCTTACGCCAGTGCTCTAAGATCAGGCACAGCTCACATAGAGCCGACAATGAATAACATCCCGCAGGCCATGGGACAGCCACAAAGTAACATGGAAACTATGATGATAACCTTGCAACAAAATATGATGGAATTTATGTCATTCATGAAAACCACCATGCAAACCCTTGTGCAAACCCAAAACATCTTGTTAAAAATGCTTGAAACTCAGCAGTCCAACTAAACTATGCCTAGTCTTCGAATAACTCTGTGGAACGCCAAGGGTGTTTCACGGCATAAACCTGAAATAACTAAATTTCTGAACGAAAACCACATCGACGTTATGCTGCTGGCAGAAACGCATCTCACCAGCAAATATAACTTTCAAATACGGGGATACACGTTTTATAGCACCGATCATCCAGATGGTAAAGCACATGGTGAAACCGGCATCTTAATAAGAGACCGCATCTTGCCATTGCCGCTGTTTACTGCCCACCCCGTTTTACAGTCTCCGAAGACCAATTCATGGACTTCTACAACTCACTTGGAGAGCGATTTATAGCAGCCGGAGATTACAACGCCAAGCATACGCACTGGGGATCCCGCCTTGTGACCCCCAAAGGAAGGCAACTATATAATGCACTCATCAAAACATGCAACAAATTGGACTACGTTTCGCCAGGCAGCCCTATATACTGGCCTACAGATCCTAGAAAACTACCCGATTTAATTGATTTTGCTGTCACAAAAAATATTTCTCGCAAACTTATATCTGCAAAATCGCTTTTGGATCTATCATCGGACCACTCACCAGTGCTAAAAACTCTTCTTCAAAGCCCGGAATTAATCGAGCACCCTTGCAGGCTGACGTCGCATCTAACCAACTGGCTGAAGTTCAAAATGTACGTAAGTTCCCACATTGAACTAACCCCACAGCTCAACATCAATGAGGACATCGACTGCTATGCCAAAGCACTGTCGTCTGTACTCGTCGCAGCAGCCAAAGTCTCTACACCGCAAGGGAGGGATGGGCGCACACACCAACACAAAACTAACCTTGAAATCGAACAGCTTGTTCTGGAGAAAAGACGTTTGAGGCGTGCTTGGCAAACCAGCAGATTGCCATCCTCTAAACAAAGTCTTAAGGAAGCTGGTCGCAGACTTACCAGGGCCCTAAGGCACGAAGAAGTAAAAGCTCAACGCCAGTACATTGAGAAACTTTAACCGACCAGCACCAAACATCCTTTGTGGAGGGCCCACCCAAATCTAATTTGTAAACTCTTTAACGGGATTACACGACTTGGCTACTTTCCAAAAAAATGGAAAAAATCGGTAATCATAATGATCCCAAAGCCAGGAAAAGATCACACAATACCAGCTTCATACAGACCGATAAGTTTACTCTCGTGTCTGTCAAAACTGCTAGAAAAATGCCTTTTGACGCGTTTAATCCCATATCTGAAAGAGCACAACGTTATTCCGGCACATCAGTTTGGCTTTCGAGAAAGCCATGGAACAATAGAGCAAGTCAACAGATTAACAAAGGAAATACGGTCTGCATTCGAATACCAGGAATACTGCAGTGCGGTATTCCTTGACGTTGCACAGGCTTTCGATCGAGTCTGGCTTGATGGCCTTATGCACAAAATCAGAACTATTCTGCCGGAAAACACTCACAGGATACTTGAATCGTACCTTTAAAACAGAGAATTCGCCGTGAGATGCAACACTACAACATCCGACGATTACACCAAAGAGGCTGGAGTTCCCCAAGGTAGTGCCCTTGGTCCAACTCAATTTCTCCTTTACACCGCAGATATTCCCACGAACGACCGGCTAACTACTTCCACATTCGCAGACGATACCGCGATCATAAGTCGGTCCAAATGCCCAATTCAGGCAACAGCACTACTAGCTGATCATCTCGTGGTAGTGGAGAGGTGGTTATCAGACTGGCGTATAAAAATAAATGCGCAAAAGAGTAAACACATAACATTTACTCTTAACAGACAAACGTGTCCACCGCTAACTCTGAATAACACGCCACTTCCACAAGCTGACGAGGTAACGTACCTTGGCGTTCACCTAGACAGGAGACTTACATGGAGGAAACATATCGAAGCTAAGAAAATTCATCTAAAACTAAAGTCCAATAGCCTCCACTGGCTCCTAAACGCTCGCTCCCCTCCCTCTGCCTGGACTTCAAGGTCCTGCTCTACAATTCAACGCTCAAGCCCGTCAGAACTTACGGCTCCCAGTTGTGGGGTAACGCGAGCACCAGCAACATCGACATTATCCAGCGAGTGCAATCAAAAATCTTGAGAACTATCACTGGGGCACCTTGGTATGTTCGGAACGACAACATCCACAGAGATCTTGGCATTCTGCCCGTAAAAGACGAAATAGACGAAAAGCGTCCTACCTCACCAAGCTAACTTTCCATCCAAACCAGCTCGCCAGGGGCCTAGCCAGGGTCTCATACCGGACCCGATTGCAACGAAATGACCTTCCAGCTCAGCAATAGTTATTAGAGCCCTTAAATCTCGCGTCAGTCATCTTGACTGTTAGATAGCTTTTTTATTTAAGATTTTATATACTTATTGTTAGTCTCAATTCAGAGAAGATCCAATAAATAAAATGCATATGTATACAAAAAAAAAAAAAAAATATTTCTTATTTATTGTTTCTTAAATTGTGTTATTTAAATTATTGAAATTATTATTATTATTTCTAGATTTTTGTTTTACTAATTTTTTTAATATTAAGCAAGGCCTTTCTAAGGTACTTGTTAGGGTCTTCGGAATGGTGGGTCAACGCTCCTGAAAAAATTTAAAAAAAAGTATTACCATTTGTATTTAATATTTTTTTGCAAAATACAAATCACTTTCAAAATTGGTGCAAGTTAAAGTGAAGTCTATCACAATATCTTACATTTAAGATAGCACTTACCTGCCTTTAATTTATGTACATATATATCACTTGACACAAAATATTTAATTAACCACGCAAAACACTCCTTCTCTCAGAAAACCTTTGAAAATAATGCGATGCACCAAGTCTTCTTCTTACCCCTTTACCCGATTTCTTTTGTTTCATCTTCGCTGTTGGCGCGTGCCAATGCTCCTATACCCGACTAAATAATTTGTATTTGTTCAGTAAAAACGCAATTTCTTAAAACTATTACTGTTATAATAGTTAAATAAATATTAATGGACCATTTTTTTTTAAACTAAACTAAAAAATGAACTTATAAAATCAAGTTAAATAAAAAATTAAATTAGGTAAATGTATTGTTTAAGTAAACTCAAATTTTATGAATAAACAATTTAAGTTTATAACAGGAAATTAATTTGTTTATTTCGAAATACAATAATGCTCCTAAAATGTAAGGGCATACACATGTCACTGCTTTACGAAAATTATTCCAGCCAAATTTTGGTCGCTATCTGAACATAACGGTTAAGCGCAAAAGAGAATGACGGACCGGCCGAAATTTGTCTCTGCTACCGCCGAGTGCAGGCAGATTATAAGACCGAAAAAGAGAGAGCAATATATGAATATCGGCTTCCCTTTCGTGCACGATAGATTTCGTCCGCAGTCTTCTACGCTGCGCCGACTTCTCTGCTGACGTCGCACAGCCTTTTGGCGCCTTTTGACTTTTTTTTGGTAATAAATCATAACTTTTGAACCAGTGAAGATAATTGAATGATGTAAACGGCAAATGATAGATAATTGATCCACCGTTCAAATTATTGCATGGGGCAGGAAGTGGGCGTGGCAGAGGCGTACTTACAAATCGGCAAAGTCAGAATTTAAAAACAAATCCATTTTTTTCCGACAAAAAAAAACTTTTTTTAAAAAGTTTTTGTTTTTTTAGTTTCTTTTTTTAAGTTGAAATTTTTAAAATTTATAAAAAAAAAAACAAAACAAAAATTGGGGTTTTAAAAAAAAAAATTTTTTTTTTAAATGTTGTTTTGTTTAGTTTATTTTTTTATGTTTTAATTTTTAAAAACTAAAAAAACAAAAAAAAATAAATTAAAGTTTTTTTAAAAAAATTTTTTTTTATATTTCATGTTTTTTGAAATAATGGTCACAATTTGGTAAACCTGGTAAATCCAATAGACTTAGCATTTCTGAACTATAATTACTAGATTCAAACTCTGTGACAAGGTTGTGATTCCATGACCCTAAAATACAGTTTCCATTCGCACATACTAAATTGAATGCTTAGGCAGCGTAAGTTATTTTGAGCTGGCAAAAGTGGCTATTTTCGTTTCTGAATAACTTTTAAACGAGATTTTTTTACAGTAACAAAATATATACCAAAATTTAAGGAATCTCAAGGGCTATACAGTTTGAAGTTTTAAAGGAAATCGCTAGAGCCGTTTTTCAGAAAAATAAAAAAAAGCTAAAATAAAGTTTTAAAAGAATTAGTTTTGTCCATATCTTTTTAAATATTACATTTACACAAATTACATATGGGAGGCGCTTAAAGCATTTTAAAAAACCCTTTCAAACGAGATACTGCACAAGTCTGTAGCTTCAGTAGTTTAGAAGTTACGGCCTTCCGTATTTTAGCTATTTTTATCTGTTTTCCCGCTAAACTAGCGGGTTTTTCCAAAAGTGGTAGAACTAAAGTTTCTTATATCGAGCTGTTGAACATCATATCACATTTTCAGGATTTTAAAACTATGTTTCGGACAAATCTTTCACAAGGTTGCGCCATTTGCAATTTCTTGGACCATGACTTTTTTCCCTTTTTTGGCTCTTAAAACCGCGGACGCAGCTACAACTTTCGTAATATCAAGAAGAAAGTCCAAATAACGTTTTACGGAAGTATAAAAAAAATAGTATTAAATAGTTTTTTTTTATTTTCCATCAAAGTTGAAAAATATGGAAAAAATGGACGTTTCGCAAATAACGCATAACTAAGAGATGCGGACGGCAAACTGCAATATGTTTTACTTTTTTTTACTCTTAACTAACACACCAATCCGTGGAAAAAAAGAAGCAAAGCGATTCGATGCCTAGTTTTTAAGACAAACCCCCCGGAAGTGCGAAAAATTACCTAAAAACGGTGTGTTTTTTTTAAGTGAAAAATTGTTCAACTTTGAAAGGGCATATCTTTTACAAAAATTTTTTGATTTGAAAAAGGGTTACATATTTGTAATAGTGGATCAATTACCTGTCGATTGGTATGGGTCGCAACTTTCTAGGACAAAGTCGAAAAAGTGATTTATTGCACGTTTTTTGGCCCAAGGCGCCACTGTGCGTCGGCAGCGGCCGTTCGTTTGGCCTAATGAATTTGTCATGTGTCACCACTCCAGAACTGAAGGGTATTTTCGTGGTAAAAAATGGTTGTAGTGCATACAAATGCACATATGTATGTATGTATGTACGTGACATAATGGGTCTTGTACATTTGTTTAGCGCGCAGTAAAATCGTGTTAAGCAGGCCATCCACAGTCGAATTTGATCAACGAACATTTTTGCGAACACAGGCAAGATAGAATCGTTTCTATCTTTGTCGAACAAAGCGTCGAACAAATTTCTATGCAATTTGAACGCGAACACTACCACCAACGACAAACTCTCGAACATGTTCGCCTAACAAATTCGACTGTGGATGGCCTGCTTTAGATTTAGCTCAGTGTTTGCAATTACTACTCCGTAGCAGCGAGATGAATACAAATATTGATATGCTATTGCTATCGCTCTGTTTTTGACTAGAGCCGTAGCAGAGCCATAGCAGAATAACGAGAAAGTTTGTGCTCTGCTCCGCTCGCAGTTTTGTCGCTTGACAAACTGTAGCAATAGCGGTAGCAGAAAACGAAGTCCTGTGCTCTGTGTAGCAGTAACGGTAGCAAAATTTTGGTAGCGAGATGAGAGCAGAGCACATGCTAGTTTTTTATGTGCTACGGCTCTCGCTTGTATTTGTTTTTTATTTTCTGCACCTTTGTTTTGCACCGTTCTCTTTCTACTTGTCGCTTTGCCAGAATGGGAAAGAAAATATTTTCTGTCAGAATAAAGTGGTTTGAAATAATAAAATAAATAATAGTATTTTATTCAAAAACAAAAAATCAAAATAAAAAACTTATATTCATTCACAGCATTCAGATTAAGTCAAAATTAAAAATTAAAAGTAACAGTATTCAAATTAATGTGTTAAGTAAATGTTAAATATATAAAAGTAAAAAGGAATGAGAACTTATGCATTTAGAAACATGAATCACCCCTCTTCCTCTTCGTCTTCAAATAAACTTAAATTGTCGATGGCACTATCCAAATGAGTTGACTTAAGCCGGACAAGAAGAATATTTTCCAATGCTTCGTGGCTCAATCGGTTTCGGTTATCCGACAACACCAGTTTTAAAGACGAAAACGCCCGCTCTACTGTTACCTACAAATATTAAGAAATTATTAAATATTTTATTTTAAATTAAGTTATAATTCTTACTTGAGTTGGTGGTATAGTAAAGCATATTTTGCTTAGGGCATAAAGCTCTGGATCGCTCGATTTCCTTACTTTCCAGAAATTTAAAACATTTTCACTGGATTTCATATACGGCAATTTCAACGATTCAATCTTTCCATGGACATCTGTTGACTCATTCGGAACAATGTTAGCACCTAAGAAGTTGTCCAAAAGATCGAAATTACTTGCTTCCTGCACAGTATCCGAAGCCATTGAATTATTTGATGATACTAAATTTGGAATGGGGCTGTGGATTTTAATTTGTGCCCACAATTTCTTTAGAAAATTAATTGCTCTTTCCTTTTGTGAGCCGTCAAGGATATGATGAAATCTCGGGTCTAAGTATAAGCAAGCGTCGAAGCCAACATTTGATATTAATTTGTTTGTTCTTTCTTCCATACTCTCAAGAAGCGTCTCTCCAATTGTATAAAGAATTGAATCTTTACTTAAGGCGCTGGTTGCTAAAACCTGTTTCGTTGACAACTTGCAAACCAGCCACAGAGCATAAAAATTCCCATAGTGCAATTGTTCTTGTTGAAACTGCACTATAGTTTTTTGCAGTGGAGCCATAATTGTAACGTAGGAGTCCATGAACTCCCATAACTGTTCATTTACAACGAAACAGTCGTCTTTGGATTTATTTTCAACAGTTTCAATAGGGCCTAATATAGCTTTCGCTTTATTGAGTAGGTCAATCATTTTATATGTTGATCCCCATCTAGTAGGACAATCCAATTGAGGTAATTTATAATTTTGTAGCTCAAAAAAATTACGGTAACCGTTTGATTGCTTCCGAATGTGTTTGGTAAAATTGCGGCAGGCTAACAAATACTCTCTTATATTTGCATTTTTTGTTACATCGAGTGCACAAAGCTGTCCAGTGTGTGCTGCACATCAACATATTTGTATTTCACCTACATACATATTTTCTGTTTTTTCGAAAAGGTCGACTTGCTTCGTGTACTCAATGTTCTCTTCAATACAGCCTTCGTCAGTATCATCATCGCTCATATGCATTTCTGATAAAATTTTCGAAGTTTTTATCATATTGGCCCCATTATCCGATGTAATTGATACAATTTGGGTCAGGGCTATTTCGTATTTGTCTAAAACTGCTATAATTTCTCTGGCAAGATTTTGCGATGTACTTGAACCTGCTCCTTTGAGTTCCACCATTCCAAGAATTCGCGACTTTATTTCTTGTTTGCTGACAAACTGAGCACTGATGCCGAATATATTTCGATCAAGACGCGTTGCACTATCAATTTTTAAAGAAAGCAGTCGATTTTTACATTCTTGATGTATTTCAAGTCTAACATTCGCTGCTACCTGTTTTAGAACAGACTTACACTTGCTTCCGTTCAAAATAAGGTTTTTACCACTTTTTTCTTTAAGACCTTGACATATGGGGTCAATTATGTTGCGCATATTTGTTGAGTTTAGCACATGGAACGGAATGCTGTCTTCAGTGACAAGACCAATGTATGACCGGATTAAATTTTTGTTATTGATTTTAACTTTAATTAGTTGAGGTTTCACGGTTTTTTTGGTCTGCATGCAACCAGAATCATTTTCCTGCTCCTCAGGTCGGATGTCATGCATTTGTAAATGTTTCTTTAAATTAAAAACATGGCCGTTTTTTATAACGCGGAAACATGTTTTGCATTTAACGTGGTCGGAATCTATCTCGTCGTAATATTTTAAAATGTTTATACTTTTCTTTGCCGGTGTCATGTTTACGCAGTTAATCACAACTACAAAGCGACAAATAGAAAAAGAACGGTGCAAAAGAAAGGTGCAGAAAATAAAAAACAAATACAAGCGAGAGCCGTAGCACATGAAAAAACTAGCATGTGCTCTGCTCTCATCTCGCTACCAAAATTTTGCTACCGTTACTGCTACACAGAGCACAGGACTTCGTTTTCTGCTACCGCTATTGCTACAGTTTGTCAAGCGACAAAACTGCGAGCGGAGCAGAGCACAAACTTTCTCGTTATTCTGCTATGGCTCTGCTACGGCTCTAGTCAAAAACAGAGCGATAGCAATAGCAAAACGAAATACTACGAGAGTAGCGTAGCTTTTCAAACGCTGATTTATGTAGCTAGATGTCTGCATTTTTTTAGAAGTACATGTACAGTGGCTCCATCGCTAAATCGGACACCTACTTTCATAAAATTACCATGCAAAAAAAAATTAATAAAATAGATTAAATTTATCGTTTTTTTGCTTTTACTTATACATAATGCTAATATCTTCAAAAACCATAAACAAAAATCACATATTTCCAACGAAAACACTTAGTTTTCCAACAAAAACAACAAAAAAACCGATTTTTTTAGGTTCAACGAATAATCGGTGAAAGGAGAATCCCAATAATAAGGAATACAACCGTCACGTTTGAGTTCTGTATAAAAACTGATTTTATTTCAACAAGTCTTTGCTTACGTAACTAACATGAAATTCTTATAATATACTTATCTATGGTCTACGCAGAGACCACATCTGTTTGCCTGAGCGGGAGCCTTATCAACGGTCTCCTGCAAGGCGACCCTTTGTGCAGTGTGAGAACTATATTTATGGTCAGGCTCAAGTGGCTTGTACTTAAGATTACAAGTGTTAGCACTGCACCCTTGTAGGGTTTGAGTTACAGATCGTTATTTACGGCTCTAGATCAATTAACATATTGACATGTACTGAACTCGTAAAGTATTAGATTTATTATTAAAAAGTGTTCTTGGACAATCGGACACACACAATGTCCTGGGCAATAGACTTTACTTCTCCGACCAATCCAGTGAATTTCCGTACAGTTTTCAGTTCGAAATTAAGTTTTTACCTTTTTTTTGCAGTGCAGTGATGGTTTCTGCCCTCAATCTCTACTACAAAGTTATCTCAATGCCGAAAACCCAAAGTTTGCAGCAAATTCTATAAAAAAAACCCATATTCAGGGAGTGTCCGATTATTCGTTGAACCTTAAAAATCGGATTTTTTGTTGTTTTTGTTGGAAAACTAAGTGTTTTCGTTGGAAATATGTGATTTTTGTTTATGGTTTTTGAAGATATTAGCATTATGTAAAAGTAAAAGCAAAAAAAACAATAAATTTAATCCATTTTATTCATTTTTTTTGCATGGTAATTTTATGAAAGTAGGTGTCCGATTTAGCGATGGAGCCACTGTAGATGTACAGTGGTGGTCACGAGTTTAGCACACTTGGCTCGCCCATCGTATTTTCGCCATATCTCCTTTTCCGTTAGAGTTTTCGACTTTCTGTTTTTACCCACCTTCGTGCTGGAAATAGAGCAACTTCCACTGTTAATATCGTGCCATTCGCGTTTACCATTAATCTATGGCAATAATTTTAGTGGATCAACCTGAAAAATGAGCTGGACCCGAGTTTAGCACATTCATACCTTTTTCACCCTTCTGATCATTTTTTTCGACTTTTTACTTCTTATTCTAATTACTAAGGGTACAAAAATGAAGAAACGAAAAATCTAGATAAATCACAAGGACTCTGGTACATAAATAACTAAAATGATCTAAATATCCCATTTTTAGGCAGGATAAGTGTCCGAATTGGCCCTAGTCTATTAAATTTACTTGTTTTACTTAAAATGAAACACTTAAAAGAAAATGCGGTTGAAATCATATAGCTGGGACCTGATAAAGTGACTCCACATTGCATAGCATTTCAGCTGATCCTGATTTTCAAGTCCTTTCAAATGGTCTAAAAATCTCCGAACCACATATTTCTTAGCCAATTTAAAGACAAAAAAATGAAGTATATATCATTAAGATCGGTCAACAACTTCCTGAGCAATTGACTACAACACTTTTATATTCATATCAAAGTCTCGACAGTACGGAATTTTGTATGAAAGTCGTCCATTAAGTCAAGGCAGTTATGACTTTATTTTAAATATGAAAGTGTTGTAGTGAATTGCTCAGGAAGTAGTTGACCGATCTTGATGATATGTACCTCATTTTTTTTTGGCCGTTTATGAGCTACAAAAAAAGTTGGTTGAGAGAGTTCTGGACCTTTTGAAAGGACTTGAAATTCAGGATCTGCTGAAATGCCATGCAAGGGGAAGTCTATTTATTACCATTTATCAGGTCCTAGCTCTATGTTTTCGGCCGCATTATCTTTTAATTGTTTAATTTTAAGGATAACAAGTAAATAAAATTGATGGGGATCGATTTGGATACTTATCCTGCATAAAAACAGGATATTTTGACACCTTTGGTTTTTTATGTTCCTTGTGATATATCTATAAACATCATTTCTTCAATTTCTTACCTTATTTAGGTTCACTAACCAGAATACGAAGTAAAAAGTCAAGGAAAATAATCAGAAGTGTGAAAAGGATATGAATTTCCTAAATATATGTGGACGTTGATGCACTACGAGAAGTACAAACAAGTGGCCAACGACACCAAGCACGTGCTTGTTACGCGCGGGGCCCTATTATCAGTTTGGGCAGAAATACGATTTCGCGAGGAAGAATACATAGCAAAAATAATGACGGGACACATAATGAAAATTAAGATACAATTAGGAGTGAAGCAAATGAGTTAAAATATTAGTTTTTAATACCGGGATAGACGTTGAAATGCAAATTAAATGATAAAGGTTGTTATAATTATTACATAGAATGCAAATGAGTTAAAATATTAGTTTTTAATACCGGGATAGACGTTGAAATGCAAATTAAATGATAAAGGTTGTTATAATTATTACATAGAATGCGAAAGGGCTCGTGCAGACTAAAATTTGATGTACATCGTGGCAAATTAAGAGGATAATAATTACGTGTTAGTCTAACGGGAACATTAAAAGTTAGGCGGCTTACAAGTTCTACAGAATCAATATTACCTCTTATAAGATTATGCATAAAAATAGTACCAAGCATTTTTCTACGATTTGCAAGTGTCGGTAAATTAAGCAATAATAATCTACTCTGATAGGAAGGTAGCCTTACGTTTTGATCCCAGTTCAAACTACGAAGGGCATAAAGGAGAAATTTGTTTTGTACCGACTCTATACGGTCAATGTGCACTTGGTATTGGGACAAGGGAGGTAAATAATAATTTGGTTATATAAGGGTCGTCAAATTCTTTTGACCAACGCTTTATAAACCCAAGAACACTCATAGCTTTGTTGACCGTCAGCATTATGTGGCAGTCAAATTTAAGCTTCGGGTCCAGAAGAACGCCTAAATCATTTACTGAATATATACGGTCAAGTGGCAAGTTCTGAAGCAAATAACTTATAAACGTAGGAGTACCCCTATGAAAGGTCATTACGTTACATTTCAGGCAATTCAAATTTAAGAGGTTATACTCACACCATACTTGAAAATTATCAATGTCTGATTGTAAGCCGAAACCAGATTCTATAGTGTTGAATGTCAAACAAAGCTTAACACCATCAGCATACATTAGTACACGAGAATTTATTATGATAGAGGGAAGATCGTTAATAAACAAAGTGAACAAAAAAGGTCCCAGATGACTGCCCTGGGGCACTCCAGATGTCACGTGGATCATTTTAGAAACAGCGTTCTTAAATATAACCCTCTGAGTCCTTCCATTCAAATAACTCGAAATCCAAGTTAAAAGATTACATGGAAACCCAAGCAAGACTAGTTTGAATAAAAGAAGGTAGTTTATAACAGAGTCAAAGGCTTTACTGAAATCTGTATATATAACGTCGGTTTGCATTTTATTGTTAAATCCATTTATTACAATAGATGACAATTCAAGTAGGTTGGTAGTAGTCGATCTTCGCTTAACGAAACCATGCTGACACGGTGATATTAGCGAGGAACATAAATGTTGCAAATGAGATGTGATAATACGCTCAAAGGCTTTTGGAATTGCCGATAATTTAGAGATACCTCTATAATTTTGGGCATCCGCCTTCGCGCCCTTTTTGTGAAGTGGAATAATAAAAGAGTCTTTCCAGATAGTTGGAAAAACTGATGATGAAATAGACAAATGAAAGAGTTTAAGAATAGGTTTGCAAATGGTTGATGCACAAAACTTAAGCACACACCCAGGAAGTCCATCAGGTCCGGGAGAATAAGTTGGCGTTGTTGTTGTTAAATCTCTTAAAAGAGAACTTTCGGTAATTACAGGGGAAAAAATACAATTTGCCCTATTTAAGGGATTAGGGTAAGGAGATTTTGACCAAGAAGAGGAGCTATAAGCAGTTTGGAAAAAGTCAGCAAATAGATCAGCAATTTCAAAATCTGTCGATGCCTCCATCGAATTAAAACGAATCGATGAAGGCAAAGCCGATGACTTACGCTTAGCGTTTACAAAGTTATAAAACTGTTCGGATCGTTTGAAAATTCAAATTTACAGCGATTTAAATACATAGAATAGCAATGACTGTTAAGAACGTTAAAATCAGATCGAGCCACAACATATTTCGAAAAATCGGATGGCTTACCCGATATTTTATACTTTTTATAAGTGTTTGATTTAAGATTTTTAAGTCTTTGAAGCTCATTTGTAAACCAGGGGGGCCTGTTCGGCTTTGGAGGAAGCCTATCAGGAACGCATTCATTAAAAAAAATTGTTTAGAACGCTATAGAACAGTTCAGTGGCACTTTCGATGTCCATACAATTATAATAGTCAGTCCAATTATATTGGGAAATCATTAAGTTAAGTTTATTATAGTCACATTTACGAAAACATCTCATTTTAGTTTGAGAAACTAAAGAAGGGAGGGTATCAAGGTAGGGGAGGCAAATTGTCAATTCCATAGTTGGGTGGTATCGGTCTTCTGGTACCACAAGAGCGTCAATTCTAGATACTGTGACTTCAGACGGTTCTGAAACAAACACAAGATCTAATTGTCTATTTAATGAATTTCGTATAAAGCTAACTTGCTGTAACGATAATTCTAAAAGACCATCCCCAAAATCATGGAAGGATAAAGGCAGAGCGACCAGAGAGTCAGTAGGAGGGGTCCAAGAAATATCCGGGAGATTAAAGTCACCCAAAACAATTAAAAGGTCCCTATTGGAAAGAAAGGATAGAATAGATTTAATAGCAGCTAGATGTTGCTCATAGATTATTAGGTCAGAGCCAGGTGAAATATAAGAACATGTAATAAAGATAGACAAGGATTGCAGGGAAACTTTCACATGGCATGAGAGTGAATTCTCTCCGAATTTATGGTGGAGGTAACGGCAATTAGAACGCCGCCCCCCTTACGGGAAAGGCGATCGGTTCTGTAAATATTAAAGTTGTTTGACAGAATTTCAGAGTCGTTTATCTCTGGCTTCAGCCAAGTTTCAGTAAAGGCTAGGATATAGTCCGTAAATGCCGAGGAGTCAGCATAAAGCTTAGGTAGCTTCATGTTAAGGAGTGTTCCGAAAAGAAACTGCACACTTTGTTTTAAATATAACTTTCCTGTTTTTATTCCGATTTGACTTTTTTTTTTTATTTTTTATGTTTAATTATTAGAATTTAATTTCGAAAAAATATTACAGAAATGTTGCACCTCTTATTTTTGATCGAATTTTTTTCTTAACACCGCTCATTAGGTTCTGCACACACTCTTTTGTAACCATTTTGGTTGCACGCATCCAGTTTTTCTTCATGTCCTGCATGTTCTTTGACGCTCTGCCATCCTTTCGTAAATTGCGCTTAACTATTGCCCAATATCTTTCGATTGGGCGAAGTTCTGGGCAATTTGGGGGGTTCTCCTCTTTACACGTATAATTTATGTTTTCTGAGTCGAGCAACGCTATGGTGGAACGAGCATAGTGTGCTGACGCTAAATCAGGCCAAAATATTGTAGATACATTATGCTTCTTATAAAATGGTATCAGACGCTTTTTTAGACACTCTCTCATATATACATCAGCGTTTATTGTTCCTTTTGTGAAGAAAGAGCTGGTTCTTAAACCACAGGTGCAAATGGCCTGCCATATAAGCACTTTCTCGCCAAATTTTTCAGAGTGTATTTTGGATACCGAGTCGTCAACAATCCCACCTTTAACTTTTGTGTAAAATTGAGGTCCTGGTAATGTTTTTGAATCCATTTTAACATAAGTTTCGTCGTCCATAATAATGCATTCCACTGCATCTGTGAGCAAGCGATCATAGAGCTTTCTCGCTCTCTTTTTGCCGACTTCCATTTGTCGCAGACTTTTTTTTGCAACTTTTTGTTTTTTATACGTTTTTAAATTATGCCGCTGCTTTATTCTTTGTACCATACTTGTACTTGTATGTGCTTTTTTTGCCAAATCTCGAACAGACATTTCATTATTTTTCTGGATTAAGGTCAATACTTTTTTATCAACACTTTCATCTTTAGGACCCTTTTTTCGTCCAGTTTTTGGTAAATCGTTAACAGAACACGTCTCTCCAAACTTTATTATAATGTTTTTAACACTATTAACACTAACTTTATAGCGTTTAGCTAATTGTCGGTACGAAACACCTTTTTCGGTGCAGTAATTGTGCACAATTTTTTTGCGAACTTGCTCTTTGATTCGAGGCATTGTCGAAAGTAAAGGATAGATAGTGAAAATAGAATATGTAAACAAAGCAGAATTAATGAAGCTTTCAAACGGTACATTTCCCAGCACGATCGAAAGCTCGCTCTTCGAGAAATTTGAGTTAAAAGGTGTGCAGTTTCTTTTCGGTACATTCCTTAAGTCCTCTAAGATTTTGGTAAGCCAAAGATAAACTTTTCAGTTTTTTGGCGCCGTGGAAGGTCTGTTATTTGTTCTCGGTCTATTAAGAATAAATTCTTTTATAACTAAATCATCATTAAGCCAAAAGCTTTCAGAAAGTAGTACTTTAAAGACATCAGGCGGAGCAAAAATTTTGAACGACGATATCCTACGGGCGCACAGTGGCCGATTTGGCTGTTTTAGCTTAATAAATGGAATATCATAAAAAATAACGATAATTTGACCAAGTTTGAAATTTTTATGGAATGTCAACCCAAAAAGGAATCAAATTTAGCACTTAAAAAAAAAATTTTTTTTTATTTTTTATTTTTAAATAAAAAATTTTTTTTTTAGTTTATTTTTTTTTAAGTGAGTGTTTATTTTGTTTTTAAAGATGTTATTTAAACCTATTTCAATTTTCCGATTCTGAATCGGAATTTTCTTGTTGTATATTGTAGTCCAAAAGTAAATTTTGACCTTCAATATATATATCCCAAACTTTAGCAGGGGCACGTAAGGGCAGCTGATCTTGAATAATTTACACACTGGACGAACCATAGTTTACCACAGATATTCTCTTTTTGCGGGCCGGGGCGAGCTTCACAAAGTTTTAGTCTACAGAAGTTGAAGTTTTCTTTCAAAAAGCGGGCTACAAACATAGGTGGATTTGAACTAATACTACGAATACAACATCTACTCACAGGACACAAAACATTCATTTTATTTTACTACATACCTTGAACTTTAAGAAAATGGGGAACTTGTTTCAAAACAGTTGAAATCCAACAAAATGTCGCAATTATAAAAATAGGTGCATCAATCAAGCTATGCGCTTTGAGAAGTTAAGTGACACCATATGTTAACTTTGAGGGCTAACAGCTGATCTAGTTTTTTAGCGAATTTTCAGAGTTACCATTTTTTTTTCGATATATAACTATTTTACTATCGGTAGAAAAAAAAATTTTTTTTTTTTTTAACACTTTGAAATTTCCTTAATCTTAAGCTAAAACAGCCAAATCGGCCACTGTGGCGCGTAAGAAAATCGAAATTGTTGGTTTAATCTTATTTCATATAAATTTTTGAAAAAAAAAATGTATATTTATAATTTACATGAAATCATATATGTAGAGAAAGGCTTCCGTTGCGTTCGATGAATTTATTTATTCATTATTAATGGTTTATTATTCGATTAATATACTTTTCTGATACAGTTTGTACTCTTAAACCGACACATTAGTTTTTTTGTGAGACACACGCGAACTTCCTCTGCTGATGCTCAATCTCTACTACTTTTCGCATTTTTCACGCTTCTTAATATTATAGAACAGTATAACTGATCTGTTATAAAATAGGGCTGCCAATCCTACATTCGGCTATTCTGACAATTCATTCGACCCGAATGAGGATGACCACAACTTCATATATTCGGCGACAGTGTTTGTTTTATTTGGACCTTCATCATCTCCTACTTTTTCGACAGGGTATCGACCATGTCTCAACTTACGCGTCACGGCATAAGGCCCTAAAAACTTCTTTTTCAACTTCAACCCTGCACCCAACTGCGTTCTTTTAATAGCTACTAGATCTCCGAGCTTGTACTCAGACTCTGGCTTCCTTGATTTGTTAAATGACTTGCGATTCTCGTCCTGAATCTTGGCGATGTTTTCTTTAGCTTCCACTCGAATCTTCTCCTTCTCTTCATGCAACTCATTTAAGAAATCTTCCTCTAACAGCTTGTCTAACTCCTTATCGTACTTGGTCTTCATATTGATCCCAGTAAGAATCTTGAATGGAGCTATTTTTGTACTTCTGGGTGGAGAGGAATTTATAAACTGTTGAACCCTACCTACATGCTTATACCAAGCTTTTGAGTCTTCCGCGCAAAGTTTCGTCAATATAGTGATGACAATTCTATTGATACGCTCTACTTGACCGTTGCCACGTGGCACTCCTGTGGCTACCAACAAATGCTGGATATTGTTCTCCTTACAGTACTCCTGAAAAACATTGGCTGTGAATGCCGTTCCACGATCCGTGACTATACGACTTGGGTTACCGAAAACTTCAGACAGCCATTCCATTCTATCTACTACCTCGTCAGCGCCAGTACTCTTAGTGGGGTAAAGCCACACAAATTTAGAGAAAGCGTCGACCACTACTAAAACATGATTGTATTGTTTTTTTGTCATATCCATGGGGCCAATGTGGTCAATATGATAGGTCTGTAACGGCTCGTCTGCCTTGTTTATCGCGTTTAAGAAACCCTCCTTCTTTCCATACTTTGCCTCGCCAACTATGCACTCTACACAGGACTTCACGATAGTTTGCACCTTCTTCTCTAAATCTGGTATGTAATAATCGCGCTGCACCAAGTCAATTGTCCTTTTGACGCCAAAGTGTCCTTGTCGGTGAGCTGTGTTGATTATTTCGTTCTCCATTGCTGTTGGGATTACTATGAGCTCTTTTATAGGATTCTTGTGAAGAACTTCGTGCTTCAGATAGAAGTCGTCGTAGGTGTTTGTTTCCAGGACCTTACAAATTGCTTTTATCCATTCATCCTGACGTTGAGCTTGTTGAATTCGATGTCTGACTGAATCTTGTAGCAACAAGGTATGAACGCGACTTAAGGCGTCGACATGTTTCATCCTTGTGCCTGGGCGGTGCTCTATTATGTACTCAAAGTCTTGTAAAAACATGGCCCAACGAGATACTTTCACTGGGACATCATTCTTCCGCATGGTCATAGCAAACGCATTGCAGTCGGTGACGATCTTGATCTTTCTTCCCAGCAAGTAGATTCTCCATTTCTTTAGAGCCTGTACTATAGCGAGTACTTCTAGCTCATAAGAAGGATATTTCTCCTCGGCATCTGTTGTCTTGCGGCTCATGTACTCCAACGGGTGAAATTCTTGATCAGCTGAAACCTTTTGAAGAAGGACTGCTCCATATCCGTACATGCTTGCATCACAATGAACTTCTGTAGCACTCTTTTGATCGAATAATTTCAGTACTGGCGAACTAGACAATGATACCTTTAATTGATTGAACGATGCTAGCTCTTCCTCGGCCATCTTAAAGGATGTGTTTTTCCTAAGCAAGTTCGACAAAGGTCTGGCAATAATAGCGAAGTCTTTCACAAACCTTCGGAAATAGGATGTTAGGCCAAGGTACCGTTGAACTCCTGTTTTGTCTCGTGGGACTGGAAAGTTTTCGACTGCACAAGTCTTCTCTGCTGATGGTTGGATAGTTGCGTTTTCGACTATATAGCCCAGGAATTGGACCCTCTTCTGTAAGACTTGACACTTTTCCCACTTTATACGTAGACCTGAACACATTGCGATATCTAAAACTGTCTTTAATTTCTCCAAACCTTCTTGTTCGTCTTTTGATGGAATAATCAAATCATCCATGTACAGGACTAGGGTACCGTCTTCAATCAATGGCCTGAGCACTGCAAAAATGTATCGCATAAACACTGCAGGGGAATTGGAAATTCCGAATGGTACGAAGCAGAATACGTATTGCCCGCTTTGGGTGACGAACGCGGTGTATTTGCGAGAGCTTTCCTGCACGGGGACATGGAAAAATCCGTTTGATAAGTCCAGCGTTGTAAATACTTTCCCTTTCTGAAGCTTATGTAGAACATCGTCGATCAAGGCCATAGGAAAATTATCACGAATAATTTTCTGGTTCAATTTGCGGTAGTCGCAACAGAGTCTTTTGGTGCCATCCTTTTTTGCAACCAAGACTATGGGTGAGGCGTATTCGGAAACACTTTGACGAATGATTCCTTCCTTAAGCCAATCCCTGATCTGCTTGTCAACTTTCTCAGCTTCCTCGTACGGTAAGCGCCTAGGTCTCTGATAGACTGGGACTTCATCTGTGAGGAGTATTTTCATTTCTACTGGGCTTGAATGTGGCTTTAATGGCTTGTAATTCTGAACTAACCCAACCACTGCTGATCTTATGTCGTTGCTCAAGTGAAGTAGATCTAAATCAGGAACAATGTCTTCAATGAAATTAGATGCCATTAACTGATTGAAAGTTTCTATCAAGTCTGAAATGCCTGTGGAAGACGCATCTACAGCCACATTTTGATTGTCACTATAATGAGTGAGATCTATGTCATGGTTTGGATTATTTTCATCTCTACTTAGGGTGAGATCAGACATATTTCCAACATCTACTTGATGAACTGAGTGGAAAACGACTCCTTTTGCTCCAATTGTTGCGGTTACTGTATTAAGGACATCGCTACCGATCACACCTTCATAAAGGGTATCCTTGTCACGCACTACATAAAAGCACATGTCAACGTCAGCGTCATCTAACTTCGTCGAAACTGTGAATGAGCCTAGAGTGTATATCTTCTTGCCACCTATTCCAATAAGCTCCTTAATATCAGGTTTGAGAACATCAGGGTAGATGCGAGTGTACGCTGTCTGGGAAATCGTACAAATATCGCTGCCAGAATCGAATAACGCCGTAATCTGGTCGTTACCAATCTTAATGTTTTTAAACGCTCTGTTGAATGTTAACTGTGACAGCTGCTGAATATTTGAGTTTTCATTTTTCACTTCCCTACGAGCTTCCTTGTTACCGCACTGATTTGCCTTGTGACCTAACTGATTGAATTTGAAGCATTTTATGGCTACCTCCTTACAATCCTTTGCAATGTGATTACTGCCGCCACACTTAAAGCAACGTCTGCCATCTTGGTTAGTTTTGACTAAAGAACTGTCAAACTTCGGCTTTGGTTTAAACCCCTGACTCGCGCAAATCTTCTCGTAAACCTTAAGCTTCTCACGAAACTCCTTAAGATTGGACGCCTGGTACAAACAACTTTTATTTTGCTTCGAATCTGGTATACCCTCCACTATGTATTCTATAATACTTTCTTCGTCCAACTTCGACTGATTTGCCAATGCAGTCATAATGTAGAAGTATTCTATCAGACTCTCTTTCTGGGTTTTCTTCCTATTTTCTAGCATCTTGTGCACCTGTTTTGCTGTAAGTTTCTCTCCTAATTCATTTTTAAGAGCTTCTTTTAATGCATCCCAATCATTTATTCCTGGTTGGCTTCCCAAGAATAATTTTGCAGCTCCCTTTACCAACTGTCTGCCGTAAATTAATTTTTGAAGATCAGTCCACCCAACTGTAATAGAATTAAGCTCAAAATCTGCAAGTCACTCATCAATATCTGGAGAGCCATTTCCAGTAAATGCAGAAAGTGAATCTTCGATATCTCTCAGTGTGAAAGCCATGGCTAAGGGTTGAGAATTAAAAGAATCTGACTCTGCGACGTTAGTTTCCTCGTACACTGACTCCTCTGAACTATCTGTGTTTTCCTCTTGGTCGATAATTTCTCCCTCAAAATAGGAGATGAGCCTTTCCTGTAACACTGCTTTGAGGCCTGAACTTGGTAATTTTAATTCTTTTAATTTGACTTTAAGCTCTGCAACAGAAAATCGTGCGATCTCTTCAACATTCATATTTTTTACACTTACATAACTTATTTTATAATACTTTTCACTTAGATTAATAAAAAGAACAATTGAAATGGGAATAAAATATTGTTTACTTTGCATAAAATTGTTTTGTTTAACTTCAAATTCGTGTTATCTGCCATCTTGGTTAGTTTTGACTAAAGAACTGTCAAGCTTCGGCTTTGGTTTAAACCCCTGACTCGCGCAAATCTTCTCGTAAACCTTAAGCTTCTCACGAAACTCCTTAAGATTGGACGCCTGGTACAAACAACTTTTATTTTGCTTCGAATCTGGTATACCCTCCACTATGTATTCTATAATACTTTCTTCGTCCAACTTCGACTGATTTGCCAATGCAGTCATAATGTAGAAGTATTCTATCAGACTCTCTTTCTGGGGTTTCTTCCTATTTTCTAGCATCTTGTGCACCTGTTTTGCTGTAAGTTTCTCTCCTAATTCATTTTTAAGAGCTTCTTTTAATGCATCCCAATCATTTATTCCTGGTTGGCTTCCCAAGAATAATTCTGCAGCTCCCTTTACCAACTGTCTGCCGTAAATGAATTTTTGAAGATCAGTCCACCCAACTGTAATAGAATTAAGCTCAAAATCTGCAAGTCACTCATCAATATCTGGAGAGCCATTTCCAGTAAATGCAGAAAGTGAATCTTCGATATCTCTCAGTGTGAAAGCCATGGCTAAGGGTTGAGAATTAAAAGAATCTGACTCTGCGACGTTAGTTTCCTCGTACACTGACTCCTCTGAACTATCTGTGTTTTCCTCTTGGTCGATAATTTCTCCCTCAAAATAGGAGATGAGCCTTTCCTGTAACACTGCTTTGAGGCCTGAACTTGGTAATCTTAATTCTTTTAATTTGACTTTAAGCTCTGCAACAGAAAATCGTGTGATCTCTTCAACATTCATATTTTTTACACTTACATAACTTATTTTATAATACTTTTCACTTAGATTAATAAAAAGAACAATTTAAATGGGAATAAAATATTGTTTACGTTGCATAAAATTGTTTTGTTTAACTTCAAATTCGTGTTATCAATATAATGTATGCTTGTATGAATTTATACTTGCGAGCCGCCTGCTGTCTCTCGTCTTGTGTTGCTCATCTCTGATGTTTGCCACTGCTTTTCAAAATCGTTGAACTAAAAGCTGCAACCGTTGTCTGCTCTGAAGACTGCTTTCCAAACTGCTTTTCAACTTTGTCTTCACTCGCCTTCAATCACGCCTTCAATCGCGCCTTTAGGTTCGGTCAATCGCTTTCAACTCCAGTGACGTCACTTTGCCGCCTTGTCGCAATCACCTCTTCTGGATCTCTGCTCCGTCGTAATCTCCACCAGATTTTACGTTTCCAAGTTCTCCTCCTGGTCAAGTTGTCGCGTCAGCCATTATTGTCGCTCTCTGCGACAACGGATTGTATAAACGCCTTTTGTCGTCTTCTCTTATGAATTTAATTGTCGCCACAGAACCAATTTTGCACTCAGATTAGCCAACTGCGCAATAAATTTTGTAGTTTTGTAGTTGCCGAATTTCGCAATACCTTGCAAAACTTAATGGTATTGCGCAATATGAAAATTCTCAGCTCTCCTGGATGGTTTTTAGTGTCTCTTTCTGGTAATCACTTCAGTTTTATAACATTCTAGCTTCTCCGTTTAGTTTTAATTATTAAACTGCGATCGATGGACTCTTAGCACAAATACTTGGTGGTTGTTTGGCCGCATATCACACTCAATTGGCACGTTTGTCGATTGTTCTCGGTCGAGCCCCCAAAATTGTAGAGAAAGGCTTCCGTTGCGTTCGATGAATTTATTTATTCATTATTAATGGTTTATTCTTCGATTAATATACTTTTCTGATACAATTTGTACTCTTAAACCGACACATTAGTTTTTTTGTGAGACACACGCGACCTTCCTCTACTGATGCTCAATCTCTACTACTTTTCGAATTTTTCACGCTTCTTAACACTAAAGGAAAATATTATAGAACAGTATAACTGATCTGTTATAAAATAGGGCTGCCAATCCTACATATATGTCTGATATGATATAATATCAAATGTCAACCTATCGCGATATATCGTTTCGAAATTAGTTCGATAGTGTTCCACAGTTTACAACACTGTGAATGTGAGACTGTGCAGCACTGCAACTCGAGCCAACAGCTGGAACTCTGCGACGTTAAAATATCGAGAATAAGGTGAGTTTGTATTATAAAATTACATTTATTGGTTTTCTTATTGAGTGCTAAGTCGAAACATTACAAAGTGTTGGTGATTTTAACTTTGCCGTCGAGTTAGCACACAATTTAAAGACATTTCGGTTTTGAATGTGCGTGTGTGTGTGTGCAGGCCGCAGTTTTATGTTGTGCGTGTCACAGGCATTCGGCAAAACTAAAATAATAACATTTAAGTTTTAGTTGACAAAGAATTAATTATTAACCAACAATTGCAATCATATTGCTGTGAACCTGTGTAGACACTCATAAAATAAAACCGCTATGTATGTTTGTATGAACAATTGTCACGGGGAAGCCATAACCCAATTTGTACATACATACCATACATACATATGTAACCACATACAGATGGCCGCCATAGCCACACACAAAATGATGACCCTGCGGGAGTGCCAATCAGTGAGAAACCGCCGAAACATAAGTTCTCCTTAAGGGGAAAGCTTAGTTATTCTGCCAATCCAATTCCAGATGCCATTAAGCAGATGCTTAATTAGAACTCGCAGCAGCCGAAGGCCTTGGCCGCCGAGCCCGTATGGAAGATCCTCATCTACGATCGCGTTGGCCAGGACATAATATCGCCCATCATTTCTATCAAGGAGCTGCGCGAATTGGGCGTTACCCTGCATGTGTAAGATCCACTGAGATCCTCCAGAAATCTAGTTTATATATACCCATTATCCCATCCAACAGGCAACTCCACTCCGATCGCGATGTGCCGGCCATATACTTCTGCCTGCCCACCGACCAGAATCTGGACAGGATTCAGCAGGACTTCTCCTTGAACTTGAACTTCCTGGCTCCCATTATGCGCAGCAAAATCGAGAATCTGGCCGCCGCCGCCCTGCACGGGGCTGCGTGGCAAATATCCAGCGGGTGTACGATCAGTATGTGAACTTCATCAGCCTGGAGGATGACTTCTTCGTCCTGAAGCACCAGCAGAGCGAGCAGCTCTCCTACTACGCCATCAATCGGGCCAACACCCGCGACGTGGAGATGGAAGCGCTGATGGACTCCATTGTGGACTCGCCATTCGCTCTGTTGGTGACCCTGGGCAATGTGCCCATCAGCCGGTGTCCGCGGAACAGTGCCGCCGAGATGGTGGCCCGCAAGCTGGAGAAGAAGCTGCGCGAGAACCTCTGTTTCTCATGGACGCCACACAGGCGGGTGGAAGAGTGTTGGACAGAAATATGGTATCTCTACGCCACTGCATCACACCTGGTCGTATCGGGGACTGAACCTGGTCTACGTGGAGGATGAGTCGGCCAGTGCGGGCAAATTGAATGACTCATTATCACCCTGACCTTTGAACTATATTAATACTTGTTTCCCTTAGGAGCCCGCAAGAAGCCGAAGGCCTGCGATTTGGACCGCAACGACCGCTTCTGGATGACGCACAAGGGCAGTCCCTTTCATGCAGATGATGAACTACTTAAAAAGTTTATTAAAGAACATGATTTGGATATTAAATGATTCAAATATTTATAATTATTATTCTTTTCAGAATGTGGCCCACCTATACATATGTATACCGGTTCCAAAAAATGTGAAATGATTAGAAATAAATTGTTTTAATATAAAATAATAATTTTGTTTTACTGGGAGGGTACTGCATTTTTCCTTGGACTCAGAAGCTTCTTCAATCAAGCCACCCCCGCCCCAACAAACCTACTTTTTTCTTAGAAATAAAAAAGTTAAAAATTTAATTAAAGTCTTATTTTGTATAGATTATATCAAAAAATCAAATTAATATTTTTTTCCAAAATAAAACTCAAATAAATCATTTAAAGTATTAATTTAAAATTTTTAACTGTACCGGTACGTACCGGTACCAGAACCGGAACCAAAACATCAATACCAAAATATAACCGTTTACCGAATAAGCTGATTCGGTATGGGACCAGTACCGGAACCGGAACCGAAATAAGATTCGGTTTGATTCCCTGTTTAAGTATATTTTTAAATGTATAAAAATATTACCTAATTTAAGAATCAAATAATAGGACAATTTGTTCGGAAATTTCGGGATGAATTGTTTCCCTTTAGCATAATAGTTCAAAACAATGTTTTTTTTTTTTGATTGTTTAATAGAATTTCGTTTAAATCAATATTATCCTTTGCTTGCTATGTTCTCTGAAAAAATAGAAAGTTAGTACAAATTACAGTACAAAGAAAGGGAAAGCACTATTCCTGCTCTGCCGCGCTCGTCTTGCTGTTCTCTTACACGTTGCGCTCTTGGTCTGAAGAACTTGTGAGATGGTTCCGAAGACGCCTAGCTGGGGCGACCAAGCGGGTCGCAGGTTGCGGATAGCGGACGACCTCACTCGAGGCCAACTGTGAATAAGCTGGTGGTAGAAGTCAAGCACGGAATCGTGGACAGAAACCCCAGCAAATAAGCGGTCCCGGACAACCAGCGGGTATTTTGCAACGAAGCAGTACCGACGATGCGATTTGTTCAGCCGCATCTAAACAGTTGCTTTACACAAACCCAATATCCCTCACACACTACCTACCCACTTCCTCTCCCAAACAACATCTCACTCCGGGCCGGACTACGGTGTAATTCGGACCGTGCCAAGAGTCAGCCTGGCTGGGGGCCCGGATCAAAAACTAGCTCAGTCTCAAACGGTGGGCTCAGGGAGATGGCGACCCCCTGTTCTATCTACCGCCTTACCCGGGTACCGCGGATCTCTGCCCGGGCGGACCTTTCCCCTTCTCCGCAGCTCGTGGGACCAACTATGGAATCATCAAATAAAAATAACAAAAAATCAGAGACGGGTACTCTCATCAAACCCAACACTGCAATGACGAACGCTGGCTCCGTTGCAAGCACCAGTAAGGCTCAGAAAGGGCCTCATCCCAAACAAGGGATGACGGGGGACAGAAAGACTGTCGCAAACGCCTCCGCTATGCGCGCATCTGCGCCTAAACCAGCGGTAGACGCAGCAAAGTCGATCGGGTCACCCGCTGGTGTCACGAAATTCACGTACGCAGAGAGACGGATGGCCGCCCAAACCCTGCGCTCACATGCCAGAAGCAAAGTCGCCACGCCTTCGCCCGAATGGCTGAAGAAGGTAGAGTGGGCCAGGACGGTGTTCCCAAACTATGGGCAAGAAAATACCCAACAGGAAGGTGCTCAGGTGAAGAGGCAACGCTCCATAGAGCTGCCTGGTCCGTCGGCGAAGAGATCGAAGATCCAGCCGTCGGTCTCCTTTGCCGAAATCACTAAAGATCGGGTCCTTCTGGGACTCATTGACAGGGGAAATCCGGAGAACAGGATCCCCAGAAACAAATGGAAGGCGGTTGAGTCCCAGCTGTCTCTCATATGCCTGCGTATGGTACGCGAGAAGCCCGGTTCATCGCCTTGCTGCATGGACGCGGGCTGGTACCAGGGCAGTGTAAAGGTGGTGGCCTGCGACAATCAGCGATCAGCTGATCTATACAAGCAGGCGACAGCACAGCTCGGTGCGGTTTACGATGGGGCGAACATAGTCGCACTAGATTGGTGTGACGTCCCCAGTAGACCCCGAGCTAGAATTTGGCTCCCAGCAGCTATAAAATCACCGGAGGATATCCTCTATATGTTGCAAGAATGCAACCCACATCTCCCCACAAAAGACTGGAAAGTCGTAAAGGTGGAGGAGCACGCAGGTGATGTGAATCAAGCGATCGTGGTGCTAAATAAGGAGTCGGTCGCTCCCATAGAGGCTGCTCGGGGAGTGCTCAACTATGGTTTCAGCGCCATACATATAAAAATCTACAAAGGGGACTCCAATTCCAAGGGAAGCCCTGCCGGCAACCCAGCTGAGCAGGTGCTTGCGGAGGAAGTGGAGGCCCCTGGTGTGCCGGAGGACGGCTACTCAACCGACTCGTCGCTGAGCAGAGAGATGCGAGCGCTGGGACCGGCAATCGATGAAGTGGACCTGAGCGATTCGGAGGCCGACGTTACTGTGGTGGAGGTTGCAGCTGGGGATGTCGTTAAGACTCCTGCAGATCAACCTACACCACAGTAAAGCAGCGTCCGCTGCCCTATTGCTTCGCCTGGCCAAAGGCGAAGCCGACGTGGTCTTAGTTCAGGAACCTTGGATAGCAGGAGGCAAGGTTGCTGGACTAGGAACAAAAGATTACAAGCTTATGCTTGACCCCAAACAAGGTAAAATTCGAACCTGCATTTTAGCCAAACGGCATCTTAGTACATTTCTGCTTCGCAATTACAGCAACGGAGACAACACGGCAATAAGCCTGGAGCTGCAAAACGGCTCTATAAGGATGCTATCGGCCTACTTGGCCTTCGAAAAGGTAGACCCCCCAGACGCGCTAGTCAGAGGACTGGTACAGGAATGTGAAGAGCTTAAGAAAGGTTTGGTGATAGGATGCGATGCAAACGCCCACCATACTCAGTGGGGCTGCCCTATCAACAACGACAGAGGTGAGTCTTTATTTGATTTCATTCTAAATTCGAACTTATTTCTTTGCAATAGGGGCAATACCCCTACCTTTATAACAAAAACGTGCCAAACGATCATAGATCTAACCTTGGTATCAGAGTCACTCATAAGCACAGTTACAAACTGGGCCGTCTCCGAGGAGCACTCATTCTCAGATCACAGGTTCATAGAGACAACGTTGTCCCTAGAGTCCCCTACGCCAGTCAGCTTCGCAAACCCCAGGCGGGCAAACTGGAATAAGTACAAAGAAATTCTGTCGAGCTTCCTCCCCATGGAGCCGCCAGAAAACACTTTTTGCACACAGGAGCTAGATAATATAGTAAGTAATTTCACAGAAGCATGCAACGCGGCATTCACAGCTGCATGCCCTTCAGGAAAACCAAGAGGAAAGAAAAAACCTCCTTGGTGGACCCATAATTTATCAATCCTCAGAGCCAAATGCAGAAGCCTGTTCAACAGAGCGAAAGCTACAAATGAGGACACAAACTGGCAAAGCTACAAAAAGGAACTAGCCACATACAAAAAGGCCATCAGGAAGGAGAAGAGAACTGCATGGCAGAACTTCTGCTCAGATATTGAAAAGACTACAGATGCCGCAAGGCTCAGAAAAATACTTTCTAAGACAGCCGTATCCTTGGGCTATCTTCAAAAGGCTGACGGATCATGGTCGGACTCTAGTGAAGAATCCTTAAACCTACTCCTAGACGCTCACTTCCCAGGGAGCCTACAAACAGGACATCCCCCAGGAAGACACACCGGAGAAGGAATAAACCTAAATCTCCTACTATCAGACCGTAATATAAACTGGTCCATACATAGTTTCAAACCATACAAATCGCCGGGACCGGACAACATAACACCGGCACATATTCAGCAAGCAGGACAGCTAGCTATAAACTGGTTGAGAAAAATCTTCCAGACCATTCTTGCAGTAGGAGAACTACCAACGGCGTGGAGGGAAACGAAAGTCGTTTTCATCCCCAAGGCAGGGAAGGCCACCCATACTACAGCGAAGGATTTTAGACCGATAAGTCTGACATCATTCCTACTAAAGATCTTAGAAAGACTGATAGGTCTACACATTAGAGACATTATTGACCCGACGCAGATATCAGAGGCGCAACACGCGTACACCAAAGGTAAGTCGACTGAATCGGCACTACACTTGGTAGTAAGCAATATCGAGAAATCACTCAGTATAAAGGAATACACCTTGATCGCCTTCCTTGACATAGAAGGAGCTTTCAACAACGTGCTTCCCACGGCAATAACAGAATCACTCACAGAACTAGGGGTTGAGTCACCGCTGGTGGGGCTGATCCACAAATTGCTGATAAGCAGACTGGTTACGGCCACACTAGGGACCTCAACCCAGACTAGACTAGTGAACAGAGGCACTCCGCAAGGAGGTGTACTATCACCCCTTTTGTGGAATATCGCGGTAAATAAACTACTGCGGATTCTTGAAGGAGGAGGCTGTAAAATAGTGGCATACGCAGACGATGTCGCTATCATTTTCAGTGGTAAGTATCCACAGACGCTATGCGACCTTATGACCGCAAAACTAAAGACACTATCGGAATGGACTACAAAAAACGGACTTGGGGTAAATCCCTCAAAAACGGAACTAGTCCTTTTTACAAACAGGTACAAAACCCCGAAACTTAACCCACCAACTCTAAACAACTGTAATCTCTCTTTTAGCGAGCACGCAAGATACTTGGGGTTAGTATTAGACAAGCGTCTTAAATGGGGCTTAAACAACCAAGAGAGAACCAAGAAAGCGACCATTGCACTTTACTCTTGTAAAAAAGCAATCGGGCTAAGATGGGGTATGTCCCCAAAAATCGTCAATTGGATATACACAGCGGTAGTCAAGCCAATCCTACTTTATGGAGTGGCTCTGTGGTGGACCGCTCTGCACAAACAATGTATCCTGACTCCCCTTAACAAAGTACAGCGCATGGCGGCTTTGTGTATTAGTGGAGCCCTTAGAACTACCCCTAACGAAGCGCTGAACGCGATTTTGAACCTCCAGAGCCTGGACTTAGCAGGCATGGAAAGGGCCAAATCGGCAGCCATTCGACTGAGGGATACGGGGCAATGGAAAGCCCAACTCTATGGTCACGCTAAGATTCTTCAGCATGACGAATCGATCCCGGCAAAAACGGATCTATGCAAAACCCGTGAATACAGTCACACACCCTTCGAAGCTCTGATTCCAGGTAGGGAAGAATGGGATCGGGGCCGACCGGGCTCAATAGACGCAATCTGCTTATATACAGACGGCTCCAAACTAGACGGACACGTAGGTGGAGGCATATACTCCGAACAATTAGAAATCAGGCAGTCTTTCAGACTTCCTGACCACTGCAGTGTTTTCCAAGCGGAAGTGTATGCTATAAGGGAAGCACTCGTCTGTTTAAGGGACATAAACACCCAAGACAGACACATAAACATATATAGTGATAGCCAAGCGGCTATTAAATCAATCTACTCGACAAATACAAACTCACGAACAATAGCAGACTGTCGCAAATCTCTCCACGAGATGGCTAGTCAGTTTACTGTCAGCCTCATATGGGTTCCGGGTCACCGGGATATCGTAGGCAACTGTATAGCGGACGAGTTAGCCAGGCAAGGCACCACCATACCTCTCCTTCCAGGAAAGGAGAGTGTTGGCATGCCCATGGCTACGTGCAAGCTAATTATCAGAAATCAATTCAACATTTTAGCCAACACTCACTGGCAAAACACACCACAGTGCCGAATCTCTCACCAGACTTGGCCTGCAATAAACAATAAGAAAACTTCGGAACTACTTAATTTCAGCCGCACGGAATGCGGCATGCTAATTCGAGTACTTACAGGCCACTGGCTCGTTGGCGCACACGCCGGCAGGCTAAAAGCCCCAAAAAATGATTTTTGTAGAAGCTGCAGGGATGAGGAAGAAGAGGAAACGGTGGAACACCTACTCTGTTCTTGCCCAGCCCTATGCATGCTTAGACTAAAACACCTAGGATATCCTTTCCTAAACGATCTGACCGAAATATCGGTGATTAACCTTAAGAACTTAAGCTCTTTTATTAAATCCTCCGGATGGGGGACTTGCTGATCAACCTTAAGGCTGACTCTTAACGGATAGGGGACCCTAAAATAGAGATCATACGGTATCACAATGGACCCACAGAGGTCTAAGTGTGCTAGGCTGTAGTCTGGCAGCCGTCCTAACCTAACCTACACGTTGCGCTGTTGTTGCTTGATGCAAAGTCGCTAAACTAAGATCGCTGTCTTTACTAGTACGTCTTGCGATTACAAAAATTTTATTTTACCACTTTGTGAAGAATTGATGAAGCAATATGGGGATAATTTTTTTATTCGGAAACCGCGTGTATTCCGGCGTACAGAAGTTTTCTAATTTTAAATTCTCTTAAAAAATACTTAATTTTAAATTAAAAAATTTTTTAAAATATTTTTCTGAAAGATATTAAGATATACCACAAAGTGGCATCCCAAATATTAAAATAACTCAAACTCAAATCAGAGCTTAATTAGAAAAATATTTTTTTTAAATAAATGGTAAGAGTTAAAAAAAAAAAACCGATCCTTATATTTCAATCCTCTATCGAAAAGAAAGTTTCGCTTGATTCTGAGACTTGACCCAAATTGGCCTGTCACGTTTCACGTGGAATGACCCATATCTAAGTAATCCACTAGCAAGTTAGTTATATTTCTATTTTTGTCTATACCATACAATCAATTATAAAATGTGCGCCTAAGAACATTCCAGAAATGTGTTGGCGTCTGTTCGCGTTCATCAGTGTATGTATGTATTTACGAATGCACCGGCATAAGCGAATTCCCACCGGGAAAATTCCTCTGGAAAATAACATCCCACCGGGAAAACCCACCGGGAAAATTCCTCTGGAAAATAACATATTTTCATCAGGTTTCTCCATAGAAGCGGAAGGGACTAAACCTCATTCACCCTTTACATTTCTTCCATCTCTGGTTTCAAAATACACGGGGATGACACAAAAAGTAAGGGGGAAATGAGGTTTCTATCGGATCTCTGGCAGTAGAATGCAGGCCAAAAACCACTGGTTTTTCGACTTCCCGCATTATAGATTTTCCACACGTACCCAGTTATGGTTTTCCTCCACTTGCAATATCTGCTTTTCTACAACCTCCCAGTTTTGGTTTTCCACTGCTTTGCAGTATCTGATTTCCCACAATAAAAATTACTTTTTTTCATGTAATATTTGTATGTGTATTTATTAATAATATTTACAATCGAAGCATTGGAATTAAAAATTGTTAGTGTCTGAAGCATTCCCGGTTTTCCATGACTTGTAAGGCTGTCTTCTGAAAATATTAAAAATAATTAATATATGAATGTAAGACCAGGAATAATTGTAATTACCATTATTACATCTCCGTACAAAATTAAGGGATCTCTCCAGAAATTATGCCATGGCCGATCATTTACCCTCTGATCAGCTGTTCTATGTCGGGTATCTATATAAACAAGAAAGGAAGTTAGCTTCGGCCAGCCGAAGCTTATATACCCTTGCATATAATTCCTATTAATTACTAATTTTCCGTTCGTTCCTATGGCACCTATATGATAAAGTAGTTCGTTATTGATAAAATTAAAATCGAAATTCGAAAACATTTAAAAAGAGTCATATCCCAGAGTAGAAGAGAATACGATAAAAACCAACGAAGCAATAATTTATTTCCTATTATATTCCCATTAATTTTCCGATCGTTCCTATGGCAGCTATATGATATAGTCGTCCGATTTTGAAAAAAATGTATTCGAAATTCAGAATTAGATAAAAAATGGCATTTCCAAAAGTAGGAGGTTATAGGTTCAAAAACACCCAAGATATAATTTTTTTACATTTTGTTCCCAGATTATTCCTATGGGAGCTATATGATATAGTTGTCCGATCCGGCTCGTTCCGACTTATATACTACCTGCAATAGATATAAGACTTTTGGGAAAGTTTTAGCCCGATAGCTTTAAAACTGAGAGACTAGTTTGCGTAGAAACAGACGGACAGAGGGACAGACGGACATGGCTATATCGACTCGTCTAGTGATGCTGATCAAGAATATATATACTTTATGGGGTCTGAAACGTCTCCTTCACTGCGTTGCAAACTTCTGACTGAAATCATAATACCCTCTGCAAGGGTATAAATGTATGCACGCAGCTGGAAACACAGTAAAAACACAAAAGCTGCTAATTTCAGCAGATCACTTAGATTTGGAAATATTCACTGTGGCTGGATTATATATTTTTTACACACGGAAAATTTTGTTTATAGACCACGAATATATATTTTATAATTATAATAATGGCCGTGGGGTATGTATGTTTTTGTTATAGGGTCTTGGAATTTATTTAGCAATGCAGAGTAGTAGAAGTGAACTGTATTAGAATATTTGTGTGAATATATACGCGCAGCTGGAACACAGTAAAAAATGCAGAGTGCAATTTTGCGGAACAATTTGAAAAATCGGAAACTTTTACTGCGGCTGGGTAATATTCTTACACACACTTGGAGTTTTTAGAAATATATTTATTTTGAATTGAAATAATTGGCACGGCGGACTTACAAACTTGCACGGAATTTTTTTGGAGTGTACGGAATTTGGGCACAAAGGAATTGCGATATATTGCAATATGCATATATATTAAATGCCGTTGCGTCGTATTAAATCGCTTTTAGATTTAGACGAGAAATCATACAAGTTGAACGAAATGGGGTTCGCACACCTGGCTGTATGACCGGCAAATAATAGTAATAAGTAGAACTTATCTGGAGCGGTTCAAGCCACCGTAGCTGCTGGTGAAAATCCAGGAAAATTCCAGGAGAGGAAAAATCCAGAAACACAGAAATCCGGCTCGAAGGACCAAAATGTTGGGGCGGGGGTGGCTTGATTGAAGAAGCTGCTGAGTCCAAGGAAAAATGCTGCTGAAATCCGCGCGGAATTATGTATTGAAAAACACGGTAGAAAACTTTCGGGGTTTTGCGCGACGTGCGGCTGTTTATTTGTGCACTTGGAAATATGAACTAATTACATGAAGCTTAGCTTAGCGGCTCCAAAGCGGAGCGTAGAGTTGCGGGAGAGTTGGAGAGGGAGAGCGAAGGGCAGTGCGAGCGAGCGAGATGTGGACATCTGGAGAAAACTGCCGCTCGACACTGCCTCCCGAAATTAAATGCCCTTTTGGCGTGAACAATTAGGTTCTTCAAAAGAATATATATACTTTATGGGGTCGGAAAAGCTTCCTTCTAGCTGTTACATACTTTTGCACGAATACAATATACCCTTTTACTCTACGAGTAACGGGTATAATGACAGACTTACAACTTGTTTAGAGTGCTGCAGCGACATTTTCTTACATAAGAGCTGATACACAGATATGGGTATTCTCTTATTCAGGATTTTCAACGAATTTAGTAAATTAGTACCAAAACCGTACCGGTACCAACAATACGGTAATCGCTTCGAAATTAAATTTTTATTTTGGTCTCGGTACCGGTTCCGGTTCTCTATTAGGAATCGGTTTATTTCGGCTATCGGTTCCGGTTCTGGTTCTGGTTTTATTCCCTCTAAATTAAAATTTACCTTTTTCTATTTTTAATGCTTATAGGATACCTATTACATACAAGTTAAAGGAAAAAACCAAAAGGATTGATTTACAACAATTACAATAATCTTCTATCGAAATATAAAGATTCCCCAGCTATTTCTAAAATTTCCCATGAGGAGGAGTTTGTGGAAAGTGTTGAGCAAAATGTTGATGTATGCCGCTAAAGTTCAACGTCGAGCCAAAAGTGAAAGTGTTTGAAGTGTGGGCACAGACTTACGAATGGATGAAGAACTTGTTTGGATCCGCTAACTCCTTGGAAAACATTTTCGATGCTCTACCGATCCTTAAGCAGAATTTTGGGTTCGAGCTAGTAAGTTTTATTTTAAATTCAAATGTTTATTTATTGACCTTTTTGTATGCATCAACAGATCTTGGCCGATTTCAAAATAAACAAGAAAGGAAGCTAGCTTCGGCCAGCCGAAGCTTATATACCCTTGCAGCTATATGATATAGTTGTTCGATATTGATAAAATTAAAATCGAAATTCGAAAACATTTAAAAAGAGAAGAGAATACAATAAAAGTCAACGAAGCAATAATTTATTTCCTATTATATTCCCATTAATTTTCCGATCGTTCCTATGGCAGCTATATGATATAGTCGTCCGATTTTGAAAAAATTTTATTCGAAATTCAGAATTAGATAAAAAATGGCATTTCCAAAAGTAGGAGGTTCTAGGTTCAAAATCACCCAAGATATAATTTTTTTACGTTTTTTTTCCCGATTATTCCTATGGGAGCTAAATGATATAGTTGTTCGATCCGGCTCGTTCCGACTTATATACTACCTGCAACAGAAAGAAGACTTTTGAGAAAGTTTTAGCCCGATAGCTTTAAAACTGAGAGACTAGTTTGCGTAGAAACAGACAGACGGATGGACAGACGGACAGACGGACAGAAGGACAGACGGACAGACGGACATGGCTAGATCGACTCGTCTAGTGATGCTCTTCAAGGGTATAAAAACGAAATATTATTTGATCTGTTATTTAAGAAGTGGGAGCCTTTCAAGCTAAAAGTTTTACCGCTTTTACACTTAAAAGTAAAAGAGCAAAAAAGTAAACTCATCTTAAAGGACCTAAGCGTAAAGTCTGAAGGTAAATAATTATACCCGTTACTCGTAGAGTAAAAGGGTATATTGTATTCGTGCAAAAGTATGTAACAGCTAGAAGGAAGCGTTTCCGACCCCATAAAGTATATATATTCTTGATCAGGATCACTAGCCGAGTCGATCTAGCCATGTCTGTCTGTCCGTCTGTCCGTCCGTATGAACGCTGAGATCTCGGGAACTATAAAAGCTAGAGGATTGGTATTTGGCATGAAGATTCTTGGAGTTCTTACGCAGCGCAAGTTTATTTCAAGAAGGTGCCACGCCCCCTCTAACGCCCACAATAGTTAATAAACGGAAAAGTAAAAATGCAGTTTTGTTGTGTTTATCAATACCTATCGAAATGTAGAAGAAATTTTTTAAATCGGACCATTCGTTAAAAAGTTATTGCTGATCAAAGTTCATATCTCCATCTCCATCGCACTCCCTTTAGCCGAGTGACGGGTATTAGATAGTCGGGACACCAACCCGACTATAGCGTTCTCTCTTGTTTTCATTAGAATTGTGCTATTATTTCATTCATTAATTTCAATATTCTTTTAGATACACAAAATGTTCTACTATTGTTGTTGCATGCGAAGTTAGTTCCGACGTTGAGAAGAAAGCCAGCTGAAGGATCAAAGTACCATAAATGCACCATTGAAGATTCGAGGAATACATTTTTGGTTTGGAAGCCGACGATTGGAGAACTGCAGACTTACATCTCTGGCGAAGTAAACACTTGCTTTGAAAACAAGACCACTGATTTGTTGCACCGGTAGTGATCTTCATAATCTGGAACACTTTTATGTTCATGTTTCAGGCATTTTTTATAAGCTACCAAACATCTTGTCCGCTCTAGACGATGTCTTAAAGTTTTGTTCATTTTAAATTTAAAGTGTCCCGAAGAGTGTGCGCTCGTATGGACGTTTGTTCAAAAATTATTTTTTGTAATTAATTTGGATACCGACCTAAAAAGTAGATCATTATCCGAGTTCTTAAATGATTTGAAATAATTTACATTAAGTTTTCAAAATGAATTTCATATGTAAAATATGCTCTGATTCTTTTGAAACAAAACAAACAAATTTTAGTTCCATACAAGAGAACTTCATTGTTTTGACTCTTTTATTAAATCAAACAAAAACACCTCTTAACGAGGTAAAAAAATAGTGACGACCGCACCTTCAACATACAAAAGATCTGATATCATATTTTGTGACGAAAAATAATTTTACATTCGAAAATATAAAAACACTTTCTAAAATGTACTCATTCGGCCCGCTTCAGACAAATTTATAAGATTTTACCCACACGAACATTTTCTATTGTAGCGTGCCGAAAAAGTAAATTTTAAAAAGTGTTTTTATATTTTCGAATGTAAAATTATTTTTCGTCACAAAATATGATATCAGATCTTTTGTATGTTGAGTGTCAGAATTTAAATTTACATTATTGGTTACATGGATAGTATTTAGAGCATGTTTTTTTTAAATGATTGTAAAAACGATTGTGAATAATTCGGGTAACAACAATAAAATCACTATGGACGGCAGTCCATGTAGTGACGAAGCGCACCAGGAGAGTGTGCGAAGGCGACTACTATTATATAGCCGCAAAATTGAAAATCTGCTGTGATAGTCCGATCGTAATGAGTAATACACCAATCGAAAGGTATTGCAAAAACTTAAAGGATTGCATACCAAGACTTTAAGAAAATCAATTGGCTTGGGAGAGAGAGCGGTGAAAGTGAAAAAGTGAAAATTTCGAAATTTGGAGCTGTTGGGGCCGGTGGGGATAAATGCCCCCTCGCAATGTTTTAGTTGTATTCCTTTTGAAAATACCCGTCGAATGAGGGGTCATTTGTCAAAATCCGACGCTCCGTTCAAAAGTTATAGCCAAAATAAGATTTTCTTCTTCTTCCCAAAATGAAAATTTAATTCTGTTTGTCAGTTTGTCAGTTTGTCCAAAACATGTTTTTTAAGTTTTGAAAATTTTATATGACGTTCATCACATCGATATAAAAAACTTTTGCTCTACCACTTTTGGACTCGCTAGTTTAGCGGGAAAACAGCTATAAATAGCTAAAATTCGGAAAGCCGTAACTTCTATACTACTAAAGCTACAGAGTTGTGCTGCATCTCGTTTGAAAGGTATTTTTAAATGCCATAAACGCCTTCTATATGCAATTTGTGTAAATGTAATAGTTAAAAAGATATGAACAAAAAACAATTTTTTAAAACTTTTTTTTTAGGTTTTTTTTATTTTTCTCAAAAACGGCCCTAACGATTTTATTTACAACTTTAAACTGTATAGCCCTTGAGATTCCTTAAATTTTGGTATATAACACATTACTTTTTCGGCACGCTACAATAGAAAATGTTCGTGTGGGTAAAATCTTATAAATTTGTCTGAAGCGGGCCGAATGAGTACATTTTAGAAAGTGTTTTTATATTTTCGAATGTAAAATTATTTTTCGTCACAAAATATGATATCAGATCTTTTGTATGTTGAAGGTGCGGTCGTCACTATTTTTTTACCTCGTTAAGAGGTGTTTTTGTTTGATCTAACAAAGCCAGAAGTCTTCTTGCATTTATGAAACGTTGGTCAAGGGAGTTCGATGATCCTTACACAACAAAGCTTTTGTATGTTTCTCTTGTTCTTCCGTCTATGGAATATTGCTCATGCTCATTAGCTGTTACCAAAATATGCTAGAGTCTGTCCAAAAACAATTCCTTCTATTTGCTTTGAGAGGATTAAACTGGGACACAGGTAGTCGATTGCCCTCTTATCTTGCGAGGTTGCGCCAGCTCGACTTACCAACCCTATACCATCGTAGAAAGTGTCATGGAGGTATTTTCTTACACAAACTTATTAATGGTGATTTCGACTCCCCTTCTCTTCTTAGTTCACTTAACTGGAATGTACCCTATAGAACAGTTCGCCGTTTTCGCCCGTTGTCCCTGCTAATATGTAGATCTAATTATGCCCTGCATGATCCTTTTCGTGTTCTGTGTGATGACTATAATTCACTGTGTCATGTCTTACTGTTTGATACCCCTAATGCTAATATTTATAATAAACTTATGTATTTTCTGTCTTCAAATAATTTGTAAACTCTTTGTGAGCATGTATTTTAAACTGTCTATTGTTATATCGTATTTCTCCATGTCCGCGATTCCGCTTACTTGCCCAAAACGGTTTAAGGCTCCGCGCGTAACAAGCTTCGGGTTATATTTAAAAATATGCGTTTTATAAAACCTCTCGAAAAAATGAGCTAAAATAAAACCGTCGGCAAACCGTTCAACCTGACAGTGTTACCAATTATATCGAACTTTAAAATACCAAATTTCGGAGTAGTTATCGAAATGTTGTGTTAACGAATTACGTAAAAGTAAACAATTTTTGTTTATTATTAATGTAAGGTGGAATCGGTACAATCACCTCTCAAGTTGGCACACCCATCCTTGACACACACCACCCATCATTCCCACCCACTGCTAATTTGCTAAATTTGGACAGATGAGAAGTTTGCAGCGCCGAAGAAGAGAAGAAAGGAAGTGCAAGAAGTAGTCACAGAAGCAAGTCGAAGAAGCCAGTCGCAGCAGTCGTACGGGGGTGTCACAGAAACCGGGGACGTGCCATCAGCACGAACTCTTGCGCTAGAGTACTTGCAAAGACATAATCTGCGAGAGGCTATGTATCTCTTAGATACACAAAATGTTCTACTATTGTTGTTGCATGCGAAGTTAGTTCCGACGTTGAGAAGAAAGCCAGCTGAAGGATCAAAGTACCATAAATGCACCATTGAAGATTCGAGGAATACATTTTTGGTTTGGAAGCCGACGATTGGAGAACTGCAGACTTACATCTCTGGCATAGTAAACACTTGCTTTGAAAACAAGACCACTGATTTGTTGCACCGGTAGTGATCTTCATAATCTGGAACACTTTTATGTTCATGTTACAGGCATTTTTTATAAGCTACCAAACATCTTGTCCGCTCTAGACGATGTCTTAAAGTTTTGTTCATTTTAAATTTAAAGTGTCCCGAAGAGTGTGCGCTCGTATGGACGTTTGTTCAAAAATTATTTTTTGTAATTAATTTGGATACCGACCTAAAAAGTAGATCATTATCCGAGTTCTTAAATGATTTGAAATAATTTACATTAAGTTTTCAAAATGAATTTCATATGTAAAATATGCTCTGATTCTTTTGAAACAAAACAAACAAATTTTAGTTCCATACAAGAGAACTTCATTGTTTTGACTCTTTTATTAAATCAAACAAAAACACCTCTTAACGAGGTAAAAAAATAGTGACGACCGCACCTTCAACATACAAAAGATCTGATATCATATTTTGTGACGAAAAATAATTTTACATTCGAAAATATAAAAACACTTTCTAAAATGTACTCATTCGGCCCGCTTCAGACAAATTTATAAGATTTTACCCACACGAACATTTTCTATTGTAGCGTGCCGAAAAAGTAAATTTTAAAAAGTGTTTTTATATTTTCGAATGTAAAATTATTTTTCGTCACAAAATATGATATCAGATCTTTTGTATGTTGAAGGTGCGGTCGTCACTATTTTTTTACCTCGTTAAGAGGTGTTTTTGTTTGATATCAGAAGTTTTTAAAGGGACAATTTATACCCTGGGTTTAATTTACATATTAGTATACCTCATACACTCATAAAAAAAAATCGAAGAATTTCCGTTAAATCTAGAAAAATTTTTCTTGAATTTTTGCCAAAGGTGACCTCGCCTTTGTTTCAAGAAATGTTTTTTTTGAAAGGCACCTTTAAAACAAGAAAAAATATTTCTTGAAACAAGAAATTAAATTTCTCAAAACAAGAAATGGTTTTTTAGAAACCCACCATTAAAAGAAGAAAAAATATTTCTTGAAACAAGAAATTCGATTCTTGTTTCTAAGGTGCTTTCTTTCTTGTTTCAAGAAATTAAATTTCTTGTTTCAAGAAAGGGTTTTTTAGAAAGGCACCTTTTAAACAAGAAAAATTCTTTCTTGTTCAAATTTCCTTTCAAGAAATTTTATTTCTTGATTTAAGAAATAATATTTCTTGAAAGGACGTTTTATATTAACACTGAAACCCTAAAAATAAAATGTAACTTGGTTTTTTCTTTTGCATATTATATTTATTTACATTTAAAACATTTAACACTTAACATTTAAAAATTTTTAAATTTTTTTTAAATAACACATTTTTGACTCAAGAAAACATTATTATTAGCCAAGGTCTGTTGATCTTCATATGACCTAAGGTGATCCATTTTCTTCGCCTTTCCTCATCTAGAAAAAAAAAGAGTTATTGGGATATCAATGATTTGTTTTTAGCAGGGACCGTAATCATTATAAGTGAAAAAATAAAAATCTCCAATTAATAATTGTTTTGTAAGCAAAAAAAAATATCGCTCAGAAATAATGATTATTATGTGAGCGATATTATTTCGCTTAAAATATCACTCAAAGTGCGATTGCAGCCTTGCTGTATGGAATTTTACAACGTTTTAAATTTGTGCTCGCAGGTAGAACCTCGGTGCACACATCGAGTTAATAAAAGAAGGTGATTTCTTCGTATAAACATTTTAAAACGCGGTTTTTAGTTTCAAAGAGGTAAGCAGAAATACAAAAAGTTGTATCAACCTTAGGACTTTATGTCATTTATATATTAGTAAAACGACTTAACAAGATGTTATGAACTATTCCACTTAGGTCCAACCCGACATGTGGGCTGGGGGTTAGTGTGTTGGTCCAACGAGCTGTAAACACGAGTTCGATTCGCACAGAAAATGTTTTCTTATACAAAAAGTTTTTTTGTTTTTTTTAAGCGGTTTATACAAAGAAAATTTATTTTTTTATTAGCTCGATATGTGCTCCGTGCTTCTACCTACAAGCACAAATTTAAAACGTTGTAAAATTCCATACAGAACGGCTGCAATCGCACTTTGAGTGATATTTTAAGCGAAATAATATCGCTCACATGATAATCATTATTTCTGAGCGATATTTTTTTTCGCTTACAAAATAATTATTAAATGGAGATTTTTATTTTTTACTCAAAATAAATAATCATTATTTTCGGTCCCTGGTTTTTAGATAAACAACTTTTTTGAAGTAATGTAATGTTAATAATAGCCAAAATACAAACTCGTTGGTCAGACGACCGAGAGAGAGGAGCATGACAGGTAGAAAATAAAGGGTTGAAAATCGAATTTTTAGAGAGAGAGAGGCACGGGAGAGACACGTACATACATACATATATATTTACATACAGTCCTTTGCGCGAAGGGAGACCGAATGTAAGCAGGTCAGATCATGACAATTTTAAGAAGGAGAAGAGAGAAACGTCGCGACGCGTAGGTCAAGCGAGCGAGAGAGAGGAGCAGAATATGAAAGGGTTGAAAATCGGGTTTCAGATCGGGTGAGCCGGGTACATGCATATATATTTACATGCATACATAAGTATGTCAAACAAATACAACATATTTTTCTTACCTTAGAAGGTTTTAAAACAAAATTACAGCTTCGCCAAACAAATTATTTGGCTGATGCAACTGCAGGTATTTTCACTCTGAAAAATAAATAAAATGCGAGTAATAAGATAAAGTTATTATAGAACTCTACACCCACAAATTTATGCACAAATGTATGTATGTACGTAGCTCTTAGCTAAAAAACAATTCAACTAAAGTGGTATAAGCTTGGTAAAGAGATTTGGAATTTATCCTTTAATTACATACATACAATTGTACGCGCGATATACACAAAATTATATGTTTACATACCTTTGAATATTTGGAAAAAGGCTTCACCTCTAATCCGCTTGAAAATCACGCCCATCACTTACGAATTTTTTTCACAACTGACGCTCGGGTGATCAGAGAAGTCGGTAGCCGGGTAGTAGTCGGGCCGAGTAGGCCCTTCGTCCCACTTCGTTTTTCTTGTCGTTAACATTCGGCAGCCGAAGGAAGTCAATGCCTACTTTTCTATATTCTAGGGTCATTTCATTCATTTATTCAAAGGTGATTTTGTCCTTAAATACGTACAAAAATGTTTTGGCTGCGACGGCAAAACAAACATATGAGATTTTCATTTTTCTATTTTTAAGAAAAAGTCTTTCTTGAATTTTTTCCATCAAGAAAGGTTTTCTGTATTCAAAGGCAAATTTTCTAATAATAAGAAATTTTTTTTCTATTTTCAAAGGTAGGCCGATTCAATGGCAAGATTTCCAAAATTTAGAAATTAATTTTTATGAGTGTACCATGACCAAAAGTCATCCCCAAATAACTTAGTTATTAAAAAACTAGAATTGTATAATGGAACAGTTTAAAACAATTTTAACGATTCCCTGACCTTAAAATACAGGTTGGATACGCACATACTAAATTCAATGCTTAGGCAGCGTTAGTTGTGTTGGGCTGGCAAAAGTGGCGATTTTCGTTTCTTAATAACTTTTAAACGTGACTTTTTACAGTAATGTGTTATATACCAAAATTTAAGGAATCTCAAGGGCTATACAGTTTAAAGTTTAAAATAAAATCGTTAGGGCCGTTTTTGAGAAAAAAAAAAAAAAAAAAAAAAGTTTTAAAAAATTGTCTTTTGTTCATATCTTTTTAACTATTACATTTACACAAATTGCATATAGAAGGCGTTTATGGCATTTAAAAATACCTTTCAAACGAGATGCAGCACAACTCTGTAGCTTTAGTAGTATAGAAGTTACGGCTTTCCGAATTTTAGCTATTTATAGCTGTTTTCCCGCTAAACTAGCGAGTTTTTCCAAAAGTGGTAGAGCAAAAGTTTTTTATATCGATGTGATGAACGTCATATCAAATTTTCAAAACTTAAAAAACATGTTTTGGACAAACTGACAAACTGACAAACAGAATTAAATTTTCATTTTGAGAAGAAGAAGAAAATCTTATTTTGGCTATAACTTTTGAACGCTGATCTTCTGGCCCTGGTGAGTCGCTGATAGGTGAGACCGACACAAATCAATGCGCAAAATATCGCTCCTGCGATTAGCGCTACCATGTGTGTTCGATTGGTATTAATTTCTTCTCCGAACTTCTGAATATATTCCAAATTACGTTCACTTAAACGATGAAGGTAGGGAAGACTCAGAGTGCTTCGACTGATGGTGATATTTAGAGAGGGCGAATTGGCTACCCCCGCAGTCCTCTTCCGGACGGTGTCGTGATTTACGAACAGGGTTTCGTTAACGGTGGCGCGTTCATCGAA
>JBAMCJ010006025.1:0-17773 GCA_037075205.1 Drosophila prostipennis
CACTGTGTAATTACAGCTATAGGATATTTGTAATACTTAAAAATTCCTTTTCCGATTTATATTTCTGTAGTTCATCACGGGGACTAGAAAGAAACCTAATTTGTCGCATTTTCCTCACCTCGGCCTTCAAGATACTACATTTACCGAATACATTTCCCAAGAGGGAATTCCCCCGACATTCCTGGCACACTGCCCCACTAAAAACCAGCCACTGAGCTGTCGACAGTAACTATAAACCCAGTTAACGCACACACAAATTTGGTGTTGTCCTTTGCATAAGTAACTCGGCTTGGCCCCCGCAATTTGTAGACAATTTCGTTATACGGACCATAAACGCGAATTCCCGATGCTCGACGCCTGTGTAAATAAAATTTATAATCAGTGCCACATCCACGACCCGAAGGAAGCCAAGGAAAAAATGTATTTTTGTGACGACTCCTGCACGGCCCCTTTTCCCTCCTTTTATTTTTTTTTCTTTGCCAGGATAGCCCGGCTCTGCAAACACAAAATGGCAAATGTTGACGCCTTTATTGAGTTCAAAATGTGAATTGCGTCACGGAAAATGGAGGCGGGCTGGGGGAAGGAGACAGGACTTTTGGGGCTGACTGTAAGTAGTTGACATGGCCCTAAACACGTTTGGCAGCCGCAGAGGGCCAGATATTTTGTGACTTTACGGGGGAAGCCGTGTCGGGAACACGGAATTCCAATTAGTCTTCATTTTTAGTAAATCTAACGCACACTCCCCCTTTATTTTTCTGGCCAATTTTCAAAGCGTCGAGCATATTTGCCTCGTTGTTTTCCTGGCAACTTCCATTTTGGCCACAATTTATGTCCGATTCGATGTTCGATTCGCGATTCCCGATTCGCCGGGCTTTGTGAGCCGAATTTATTTGCAATTTTCGGCCGTTGTTTAAAAAACGCTTTCGCTGACTGTCAGTCGCGGAAACCATTGGTGGTTTTTGCCTGCGGTTTTTGGCCTGCCCTGCGACATTTCCGTCCAAGCAGCAGATGGGTTTTCGGTGGCTAAATGTCACAGCGACATGACAAACTGAAAGGATATTGCATTTTAAAGAGCCAACATACATTTGCCATGAAGGGATTATGCTCAAATTAATATTTGATGGGCGGGTGGTGTGCTGACATAATTGAAACACCCCAAAAAACATATCCATTTCGCTCCGATGGCCTTCGGCAAAGAACAAATATTACTACACTTTGAATTGAAAGCCAACAGGCCGCAGCTACAAAACTGTTTACCAACCATATACATTTATTTGCAGACTCAGCGGACAACCACTGCAAACTGCACCGATATTATAGTCCGCTCCGCGTTATTGATGGCCGTATTCGCATTCCGCGCTTTTTATTTCATTGCATTTTTATATTTTTAATAAACTCGCAAAAGCGACAGAAATTACAAGGGATGTCAGGACGAATTTCTGGCAGCGAGCCAAAAAAAAAAAGAAAACAAGTGAGAACGCTATAGTCGGGTGGGTGTCCCGGCTATCTGATACCCGTCACTCAGCTAAAGGGAGTGCGAAGGAGATGGAGGTATAAAACTTTAATCGGGTATAACTTTTTAACGAATGGTCCGATTTGAAAAATTTCTTTTACATTTCGATAGGTATAACTAAAAACAACAAAATTGCATTTATACTTCTCCGAAATCTTTAAAAATGTGGGCGACAGACACAGTTTAGTATCGATTGTGGACGTTAGAGGGGGCGTGGCGCTCGGCTGAAATAAACTTGCGCTGCGTAGGGAGTCAAGAATATGTGTTGGTATTCTAGCTTTTGTAGTTTCCGAGATCTCAGCGTTCATACGGACGGACAGACAGACGGACATCGGACTAGATCGACTCGGCTAGTGATCCTGAACAAGAATATATATACTTTATAGGGTCGGAAAAGCTTCCTTCTCCCTGTTACATATTTTTGCACGAATACAATATACCCTTTTACTCTACGAGTAACGGGTATAACGAGGAAAAAGGGACGACCAAATAAAACCCGGCTGCGAAATATGGCGACTGCAATGGCGGACGTCGGGGGCTTTGCCTCAATTTATGTGTCGACTCGCAGGACACTTTAAGAATCGCTGGCGAGTGTAAAGGGGAATATTATAAAGGAATAAATCAAGGCATTTTGCCTGCACCGGACAACGGACAACGGACACCGGAGGCGAAAGCGGTGGCGGTGGTCACGCCTAAGACCTCAGAGACTCTCCTGTCCTGTCCTGTCCCGTCCTGTTCTATCCTGTCCCTGTGCATTATTAATGCGCCCCGTAAACCCCACCATGTCCAGAAACTTTCGCCTTTGTATATTGTGTGTACTGTGTAGTTTTTCCCACCCAGCTCTTCCTTTCTGACCGTCTCAAGGCCAGCACACACATTTCGGTGGCTTTTGTTTTCATTGCGTGCTTAAGACCCCGAAAAATATGTCAGCCCGGCGAGAGCTACAATTTATCATCCCTGCCCTGAATGGAGGCCGAGATTGGTCGTCCAGATCCAGGTTCCTTCTGGTCAGTGGCTCATCATCGGTGGCTGGAAAGCCAACGCCTGGAGCTGTCAAACGCAAATGTTGGCCCGATGTTCGGATTAGCATATAACAAGCGAAGGACATATCTGCTTGTATCTGGTGTATCTGGGCAATCCCTGGATATTCGTACTCGTATTCGTGTGTGTGTGTTTGTTCACGTGTCCTCGCAGGACGTCAGCTGGGATCTGCCCCCTCCCATTGTTTACGAAAGTATTTCTTTCATTCGATGTCGTTCCATATAAAACAGATGTCGTCGCTCTTATTATGACCGACCATCCTCCAATGGCAGATGCAAAAAAGTTATGACATTTTTTCAGGTATCACACGAAATGATTTGTTTACGTGCGGGGCGAAAAATACGAATTTTTATTGCCAGCGATATTGCTATTTGTAGAAGTCCATTCAGCTGATGCGTTTGCATTATTCATTTTTAAATTTATGCGATAACTATAACTCGGTGAAAATCCAAGAATATAATAACACTGTGCAACATTTTTAATGTTTGGAAATGTAACTGCATTTTGGATTTCAAAACCTGAAAGTACTCATCAATACGAGTTAATCCACATACGGCGTTCTTCTGGCTTAGCTCGTGTTTGGATATTATAGCGATTTAAAAATTTCAATTAAAAATTCGCTATATCTCAAGAGTCGAATGAAATTTTATCTGTATGTATTCCGGACTATTATAGGTATTAACCCAAGGAATACAAATGCTGAACAACGTTTATAGAAAAAGTGCAGCTATCGTGAGATAGGCTTCAAAATGTCGGGAAAAATACCAGATTGTATTTATTGTATTTTAATACCAAATGCTATGTTTAATTCACGTTTTTGTGTCTACAATTTTATATTCACAGTTTTAACCAAATTTAATAACTTGTTGTACCTTTCAATGTCTTTATCTAAAATAATGTTAAGGACGCGTACCTGAAACTTGAACCAATATTGCATTTATAGATCAATTTTTACACCAAATCTTTAAATCGCTGTAATATCCAAACGCGAGCTAAGCCAGAAGAACGCCGTATGTGGTTTAACTCGTATTGATGAGTACTTTCAGGTTTTGAAAACCAAACTGCGGTTACATTTTTCGTGTTGCACTGTGTAATATTTGTTTTATAGGAGATGAGAAATGGCACTGTATCTAAATTATAAGAAAGAAAGGACTAAAAAATCTTTTGTATTTATAAATATTTTAATTTAATTATAAAGATTTCAAGATTTATAAAGATTTAATTTTATTAATTTTGTAATTTTTTTAATTAATAAGTTATTAATATTCTTCAAAAATCTATATGTATTAAAGATTGATTCAAAGTTAGTCATGAATTCCGATTACTTTAAATTACTTTAATTATGGAAATTTTAATTTAATTTTACAGATTTATTATTTTATTATTATTGTAATTTTTTAAATAAATAAGTTATTAATATTCTTTAAAAATCGATATGTATTACAAATCGATTCAAAGTTAGTTATTAATTCCGATTACTTTAATTATAAAAATTTAAATTTAATTTTACAGATTTATAATTTTATTATTATTGTAATTTATTAAATTAATATTCTTCAAAATCGTTTTGTATTAAAAATTGATTTAAAGTTAGTTATTAATTCCGATTACTTTAAAATAAACACAGGAAAATAACAAATTAAATTAAAATTCACTTTAGATTGCGGAGACATTAGTGCGACATCTGTTTGTGCGAATATCCTATCGGCTGCACAAAATGCGGTCTGGCTCAAAGGACCAAATCCTGCTGGTGGCCAACTGCAATGAATGCCAGAACGTGGTCGTTATCCCGGTTGGCCCTAAGCGCCATAAGCATTTTCTTATGCTCTTATTTATATGGAAAAAAGGAAACAGAATATCTACCCGTTTCAGTTGCCTGCAACACTTTTGGCCACTTCTGGGCTGCCTCACTTTTGGCCCAGACCCTCCGGCCTTGACATGGCCGCAAACTGGGCCTGCGGCTGAGGTTCCTTGCTCGCCGGAATCCTCCTGGCGGTATTGGTCCTGCAGTTGACACCGCTCCGACTGGATCTGGACCCGTTAGTTATTCACTTTGGACCGCTCTGCGGCTGGCCATTTACCGCCCACACGGGCGACACATTTTTTGGCCAATGCGACTTGGTTGGGCCGAATTTATGCCGCCTGCTCTGCCAGAATTGTTATTAATAGCCGATGCGATACATCCTGGCACCCCCGTTTTAGCCAGGAGCCGAGCCACATGCACCTCTAACATTTCTGCATATAAATTTTGATTGCAGCCCCATAAAAACAAAGTTATGTTTTGGGGTCGAGTTCAGGTGACTCTTTTTAAATACATATACCAAAATGTTGGTCTAAAAGCGGACACAGCTATGAATTGTTAAGGTTTTGAATTGCAACCAGACCATATTTTTTAAGTATTTTTAAAAAACTTTGGTCGAATACAATATACTCTTTTACTCTACGAGTAACGGGTATAAAAAAGTGTTTTATTTGCATTTTTGAATTATTTATTATATTATTTTATTATCAGTGTGAATTATAATCATAGTTAGAAAATCTTTAAAATTTTAAAATATAAGTATCAAACGTAAATTCGCTTATAATTACAATTAAAACAATCGTTTACCTGGCAAAACACCTTAAGCACTTGTGAATAGACAGTGAAACTACTTCACCCATAGACGCTCTCAGAGCTTCGAAAACTTTGCGAACGGCTCAATCACCTAACAATTTGAAACAGCAATTGAAAGTTCAAGTGCCGCATTAACCTGAAGTGCTGGTAGGTCACAGCAAATATATAAGTACGTAAGTACAAGACAAAGGGAATCAATGAGGGGGAAACAAATTGTGTGCAGGAGGACAAACAAATACGAGTGGCAGCCAAAAGACAACCGGAACATAATGTGCGATTGGGGTTGAGGAATGAGCATGTGGAATACGGATGAGGGACCGGGACCCACACAACAAACAGAAGGCAAATGGCAAAAAGACAAACCCACGTAAACCTCAAGCCACCGACAATAAACAGCAACAAAGATTGTTCTCCAATTCCAGGCAAAGGGAAAAAATACGAATTACCACTTGAATTATTTACGCTGGAATAATTCAAGGAAAATGTACGTCATTTGCCACGAACTCGGGTTCAGGGTTGACTTGGCGCCATTTTTGGTAAGAGTTCATGTTTGCTTAACAGACTAAGCAAAAAAGAGAAGACAATTCCCATGAGCCTAGGGAAAGTTTGTTTAATTTTGTACAAATCTCTGCTGAAGAAAGTCTTCTCATCATAACGCTCGGCAACAAAATGGGTTGAATAATTTTAACGGAATGTGAATGTGTGTTAAAAAATAGAAGAAATTGGTCTGTAGTCCAGTTTTGGTTGAAATTCTAAGAAGCTTCTGAATTTCCATCCAACCGCACTTTTTTCAAGGAGCTTTGAACGTATTTATTCCAGGAATGGTAATATTGTAAATGCACTTTATAAGTGGGCGTGGTTTTGGGATACCATCTTATTTATTTCGTACTTAAGGGCAATGCACTGTCTTTTGCCCGTATTCAGCCGTTTCAGCGTTTTCCGTCTACAATGGCAAGCGAATACGATACAAGGATCAGAAAAATATATGATTTCATTCCGTGGCTACAATCTACTTATGAATAAAATGATCTACGGCGAGCATTTTCTATTTAGTTCCCCATATTTCACTTAGTTTTGCCTGATTTTTTCAATGTATGGAAGCGTATAACAGGGAGGTACGCCTCGACTATCAGATACCCGTTAATGTCGAGGATAATAAAACCTGAAAATACCATCAAGACTTAAAAATACCTGATTTGACTCAACATAAACACAGTAAATACTGCCCTTGAGCTTCAGTGAACAATTTATATTTACTGCCTCGCTGGCCGTTTCGCCGTATCTTCTTTATCCCAGGTAAGCACTATGAAAATAATGTGGAAAAGGACAATTTTATACGAAAAATGTGCTGTCGGGCATGTCAAGTTATAGTTTGCCCTGCGGCGCGGAAATGAAACCAATACACAATATAGACCAATGTGCCGAAAGAAAAGTGGGCAATATTTTGTTATTGTTACCGCAGGATGCTTTGTTCGCACTGCGCCGTGTGCTAACATTATGCCATGGCTTTTGTTACCTTGTCGCCAATGTCCTTGCCGCAAAAAGGACCTTGAAGCGCCGGTCCAGCTGTCTGCCATCGCCTACACCATCATCATCATTATTATTGCCATCATCATTATCAGCATTCTCGGATAAGACCAACAATGGTCTTTTCGTGGCTCCATTTAGTTGCTCTCTCTAATATGGAATAAACAAAGCGCCCGCAGCGTATTATCCTGATCCTGTGCAGAGAGGTGTGAAATTCAATTTCACCAATTCCAGGCAGCCATTGTTCCCCTTTCACTGCCACTGCCAGTGCCACTTTCACTTTCACTATCCCATTTCCCATTTCCCATTTCCCATTTTCCACTTCCCAATGCCCGGACTCTGGACTGCTGTCCGTTTTCATTATTAAGGCCATTTGCCGGTCCTGGTGACTTTTGCCCTGGGCCCGTCTACTAACTGACAGATTGCCGGCAACGGTTTGAACCTCGGACACAAATTAAATTCCAGTCTTGTGCTGCATGGGAAAAAAGCCAAAGAAACCAAAAAAAAAAATAGTAACGAAATCAAATAATTGAATTGTGTGCGGCTAGTTGGTAGCTTAAAAATTCATTACAGTCCCAGGGACTCTCAATCTCGGAATCGGAATCGAACTCAATCACCCCGCCAATGCAAATGGAGTGGAGAAGGCGATGTCCTGGCCCAGGGGCAATAAATTTCCAATGAAACCAGTCGATAACATAAATTATAAAATTAGTTTGCCAATGTGTCTGGGTCTGAGAACTGAGCACTGAGCACTGAGGACTCAAGACTCGTCTCGCAGACAGCAAATAAATTTCGAACTAAATTTGACAAGGACCGAAAATTTGGTCAATTCTTTCATCTCCTTTGGCTTTCCCTTCGATGGGCCAATGGCAAATTGATTCGCTTCGGCTTGCTGGCATTCAATAAATTGAATTTCCGCCGAGTTAGTGAATTATTGCATTTGTACTGTCATTGCGGCGGTTTGGCGGGCAGATTTAAGTCACTTTCCTTGCAATTACTTAGGATTTGTTCCCAGAACCTACTTTACTTTCTTTTAGCATAATGAGCCAAATATGTAGTAAGATTTTGAAGTTGTTTTCTTTTAATTCAGCGGAAGAAATTACTAGAATTTGAAATTGTTTCATATCTAATGGATTTATTCAAAAGAAAACTTTTTATTTCCAAAGCTATTAACTAGGGTTGTTAAAACATCGATGGTGGGAACTATCGATGTTTTTGGCAATCGATGGTGGTCACTATCGATAGTATCAGAAATTAAAGAAAATAAAAAACAAATTACAAAAAGTAAGGAAAATAATGAAAAAAAATATTTGAAAATTTATCCTTGTATCATAAAACTTATGAGAAAAACTATGATCTTAATTTTAATGCGAAGAAAATGAAACAAAATTCAATGTTGAGCCCTAACAATGAAAATACCGTCTTGTCTTAAAAAATATACCAAAAATTACATATAAAATGGAACTATTTTTCTGAGCGATAGTATCGATTGTGGGCCCAAACCATCGATGTTTCCCAAATTTATAAACCATCGATAGTATCGATAGTGCTATCGATTTTTTTCCCAACCCTACTATTACCTTCTATAAAAAAATTTAAAATGTCCTTAAAACTTCAACTTTTCTGAAATTCTTTTGAAATCCCCCTAATGCTTTAAAGCCACCGTGACTCTGCCTAAGAACAGATTTTTGGCTCACCAAAAAAGTAGACAGACACTGCGAATGTAAAGTCACGTTCTCGTCATTTATTATTTTAGTTTTATATTATCCCAGGGGATGTGCAATGTACAACAAGGCATGATATGTGCCCAGACTGAGGAGTGAGTTGAGTAAATATGAGCCTAGTTACGTGGCTGACATTCCGCCCGAAGAGTTTCCATTTTAAAGCGAGTGAAAAATGATGCTGAAGCGTGAAGTTTTGAAAGTTTATCAAAAAATGGGTTTCACTCCTCCTCAGCTTTGTACATTATTTTATTGCTCCCACTTTCATCTGGATTAGTTTTAATTGGCGAAAACATTTGTAATAACTTCATAAAACACGGCAGTCGGCTAATTTGATTGTATTTTGCAATTAAACTTGCCCAAAATGGGAGCACAACCGCATTTCAAGGTTGGCCAAACTTGTACTTGCTCTTTAGCCTCCGCCTAATTAAACGAAATTGTTTCTTCAACTTTTGTGGCGGGTGGCAAATAAATAGATTATGTTTTAATTAAAAAATTACGCAAATGCACGACGTCATTTGCAGGCCGAATTAAAGTACTTTTCGTCCGCTTTTCCCGTTTCCTGCGGTGAGTCTTAATGGAGCCACAAGGCTGGCAGTTCTCAAGAATCCTGGCTAATTATACAAAAAACACCCATAAACACACGCGTGGCAGGATTAGCCTCTTAAAGCTAATGATGACGACTTTCGACCCCAACGAGTTGGAAAATAGACGTGAATCAAGCTTGCCAAGCAAAAACGTCGGAAAAGCGAAGCGAAAAATCAAGAAAATATTTGCGTACCCCCACCGGAGACTTAGCCCTGTGGGCCCATCTGGCCAACATGTGTGTTTGACGCTCCGCACGCAAAAAAAAATGAAATATATGGTACGGCAAAAAGCAGGCCATGAAGAATAAGCCGCGTCCGCTTTGATGTCGGCCTCCTGGCCCAAAAACGGCGCTCAAATGGATTGCATCCAGCAGATTTTCTGAAGACTTAAAGGCTTTTAAATTTTGTAGGTATTGAAAGCCGAGTTTTTAAAATAGAAATTCCTGGGTATTCACTTAATAAATGGTAAAACGATTGAGTAAATATTAAACAAGAAGTGCCTCGACTATCAGATACCCTTTAATCCGTTAACCAATGTCTAAGTAAATGTACCTTTCTTTGAAGTACGTCATCTGTTCAAAAACACCAATACCTTCGTGGCAGCCACTTAATAAGTGGTAAAACGATTTATTAAGTGCCTCGACTATCAGATACCTCTTACTCCGTTAACCACTTTACGAGTAAAATTACCTTCCTTTAAAATTATGTTGCTATTTTCCTGGCTATGTATTTAATAAACGTTAAAACGATTAAGTAAAAACTTGAAAATAAGTGTCTCGACTATCAGATACCCTTTACTTTGTCAACCAATGTCTTAGTAAATGTTCATACCTTCCTTTGAAGCGCGTCATCTGTTCAAAAACACCCATATCTTCCTGGCTATCCACTTAAGAATTGCTAAAACGATTTAGTAAGTGCCCCTACTATCGAATACCTCTTACTCCGTTTACCACTTTCCGAATAAAAGTACCTTTCTTTAAAATTATGCTAAAACGATATAATATAATTGTTAAAACGATTGAGTAAATACTAGAAAATAAGTGCCTCGACTATCAGATACCCATTAATCAGTCATATGTTAGATAATACCATCCTCTTTCGGTGTTTTCTGTTAGTCTCTTTAAATCACATACCCACAAACTATTTTGCCTTTATTCTCCCTTAGTTAACTCCTTTTAATTACAGCTGAAAATATGTGCAATTAGTTGGCTAGAAAATTGTCAGGTAACCAGATGACAGGCTTATCTAATTGAACAAGCCCTAATTCCCTAATCACCTGTCTCTATTTTGCAGCGAAAGCTAATCGTCGGTCTCCTGTTAACCCGAGAAATTAATTGTAACCCATTTGGACAGGGCTAATGATTTTGTTTCACTTTTTGTGTGGTCAATGTTGGGTAATTAATTGAAAGGAACCATCCCAGATGGGAAAGCAAGGACTGAATCTCAAAGCAATGCCTCATATTCCGCCCATTGTTATTCTGGGACATTCCCAACTTGGACAGAAGGAGGAAGACCGTGTGACAGCCATGGACAGATTTCCACTATGCTGTTTGCCTTTTGCATTAAATTTTGAGCAATTTGTCGAGGAGGAAATTCTTGGAGCCTCGCAACGCCGGAATCTGGCATTTTGCTGTTGACTTGGATGAGCCAACAATGCCAGTGGCCGATGCAAATATTTGGCTAACATTTTTTGGCTATTTAGCCGGATGATGGCGAGGAATTAACTATGCAAGCAACGATGAGTGGGCCCGTTTGTCTTGTTCAAATAAGGCAGAGGGCGAAATTCAATTTGCAAAAAAAAGAAGAGAAAACACCTATTCGAAAACACTGTATCATATACAACATATAACATGCAAATTGAATTTGCCGATAACAAAGCGGTGAACTTATACAATTTATTTGTGTTTAGTTTGCTGCCTGCGGCGTCTGTTGAATGCTGGATGTTCTGGGAGCCGATAACGTTTGTCTTCCATTAGCAATACAAACAACGACATGATAAAAACACGACCCATCTCTTATTTCGCTTCGGTGAGCAGCATAATAAGCTTTTCAATAAACTGTAGCACATTTTTTTGGGATTTGCATTTGTCACATGCAAAACAGCAGCCCGTCGCGATTTATGCAAAATGGAATACATGGAGTGGCAGCGACACAGCGCCAACAAATATGATAAATTCAAATCGAAAACCGAATGTTATCCTCTCGAAACCCGAAGTTGTTTACCCCGGCTCATCGAATATGCTGATTTCCAACATCGATGTTTGGCCTGTTTGCCGTTTCACGTTATTTCCCTTTCTTCTTTTTTTAGCGTTTGTTCAGGAAAACACACGCCCAGCGGAACAATGCCAAACATTTTGCATTGTTTATTGAATTAGTATCGTTGACTTGCCTGAATTGGTACACACTAAAACGCTTCGTTGTGCAAGTTGGCACACGGATGACTATTGAATAAGTGATGGGTGTTGTCACGATGCAATTTTTATATGATTTAAATAAATGTTTAAGGTAGGGCATGTTCGTCGACTGGAGTTGAATGATTTAAATGATTTTATGAAATGTTTTTAAGAAGACCTACTTCAATATTTCTTGCGAATATATTATTTAGGCCTTAAAAGTAAACAACAAAAATATTTAATATTACAATAATTTATCACCTTTTAAAACATTTATTATTAAAAAAGTTTAGTTCGCAAACAGATCTCAAATATTCTTAAACAGTTAATTAATTAAAAAATATTCATGGTATTTATTAAATCTACGATATATTAGGTTGTCAAAAAAGTCCTGCGGTATTTTTATTATATTATTTTTTCTTTTCTTACATCGAGCTTTTAAGTGACTCAAAGCTTCTTCAAATGGTTTATAACGGCTTGATGACTTAAGCCAAGCTCTTGACCGATGCTACGGCTACTACTATGCCGGTTTTATCGCAATTTTCTACGACAGGCCTTCCTTCTTTGACCACCTCTGCACCAGAAAGAAAACGTTGAAACCATCGTTGTGCGGTGGAAATGGAAACTGTATCGTGTCCATAAACTGCACAAATTTTATTGGCGGCTTGAGATGCATTTTTTCCTTATCGTAGTAGTACTGTAAAATATGCCGTATTTTCTCTTTATTTTGCTCCATGATTGCGAAGCTATAACTCACGAACTACTTAAAAGAAAAGACAATCAATCAAACGCGTGTTAGCGGGTGAAATGAGCTTTCCAAAAAGGTATATTATGACCAGATGCGATGAATAAAACAAGAACTACGCGCTTTCAGCGCCAATTAGCGAAAATACCGCAAGACTTTTTTGACAACCTAATATGTATATCAAGCAGGGACCGAAAATAATGATTATTTATTTTGAGTAAAAAATAAAAATCTCCATTTAATAATTATTTTGTAAGCGAAAAAAATATCTCTCAGAAATAATGATTATTATGTGAGCGATATTATTTCGCTTAAAATATCACTCAAAGTGCGATTGCAGCCGTTCTGTAAGGAATTTGACAACGTTTTAAATTTGTGCTTGTAGGTAGAAGCACGGAGCACATATCGAGCTAATAAAAAAATAAATTTTCTTTGTATAAACCGCTTAAAAAAAACAAAAAAACTTTTTGTATAAGAAAACATTTTCTGTGGGAATCGAACTCGTGTTTACATCTCGTTGGACCAACACACTAACCCCCAGCCTACATGTCGGGTTGGATCTAAGAGGAATAGTTCATAACATCTTGTTAAGTCGTTTTACTAATATATAAATGACATAAAGTCCTAAGGTTGATACAACTTTTTGTATTTCTGCTTACCTCTTTGAAACTAAAAACCGCGTTTTAAAATGTTTATACAAAGAAATCACCTTCTTTCATTAACTCGATGTGTGCACCGAGGTTCTACCTGCAAGCACAAATTTAAAACGTTGTACAATTCCATACAGCACGGCTGCAATCGCACTTTGAGTGATATTTTAAGCGAAATAATATCGCTCACATAATAATCATTATTTCTGAGCGATATTTTTTTTCGCTTACAAAATAATTATTAAATGGAGATTTTTATTTTTTCACTTATAATGATTACGGTCCCTGATATCAAGTATACCGGGTATAAAATTGTAGTAATTATCACTCTTACCAGCCAACCAAACTTCGAAAAACCCCTTCTAATTGCTTGTCCGTAGGTAAGCAAGTCCCTTTTTATATCCTGACTTCATATAGCTTAATTTCAACAGACTTGCGGCATTATTTAATTATTTATTCTTAATACTTTACAGCTTGTGGCAAACGCTTTTGTAGGGTTTTGGGGTTTTGTTACTCTTTTTGAAATTCTCTGTGCGAAACTTCGTGCATGCGAAAGCAAATGTGCAACTGAAAGAGTTGTTACACCATTATAGCTGGCTTTGGGGCTATGTGACTCCATGTGACTCTTAAAGCCCTTAAACAGAACTTGCGAAAAATCGTAAACAGACATGAATTTATTTTATTTGCGTAGTTCGGGCTGGGTGGTTATTTTTATTCGGCCATCGCTCTGTTGGATGTGTCGTGTTACATGTGTTTACATGTCCTTAAACCTGTTCTCTCCCTCTTACAAAATAATGCAGCTCCTGCTGAGTCTACGTCAATGGCAGCAGCCACAGCACCTTGTTCTTCTCGCCATGTCCTTCGCCGACTTTGACAGACCCACCCACCCACATTTGGCCCATATGGCCCATATATGGCTATGGCCCAGACTGAAATTGAGGGTCTCAAGGCTCTGAAATTGTAAGCCACACTGGGTACATACATTTGAGTGCAAGCACACGTAACTGCGGATATGTGTGCACCTTCTCTTTGTTACTTTCACGCGCATTTGTAAGCATGAAATGAAAATTGCACGCCGCAACTGTCGCTGCCATTTTGCATATATTTAGCATACACACAAAGAAAACACGCCGCGATCAAATCGATATGCGCATGGTAAATTTCTAATATTTATAAGCATATCCTTTTTACCATGCAATACTCGTAAAATTAACATTAAATAATATCATTTCGAATTCTCTCTCTCGGAGATTCTCCGACTTCGAAAAAGAGAGTAAGAAGGAATATGGCGACTTACACTCACAAAAAAAAACTTGATAAAATCAACTGTTATAATTGTCAAACAGTCCCCAACCACAACAAATTGTCAATTCTACCAAGTAAATAGTTACTTTCACAACATGAATGTTTGACTGTTTTTTTTTTTGTGTGTATTATGTGTGTGTGAGCGAGAAGAACAAATTCTCCCAATTCGAATTAAAGCTTGATAGCGCTGAAATATCAAATTGAGATGAGGCATATCAAGTCAAAATTGATACCACATAATATAAAATTGATTATACCATATCATGTTTTTTTCTGGGTGTACTTACCTCTGGCTTCCTCTCTTCGACACATAAGCTCCTGGTAACTGAGATTTTATACTCAAAATAATTTAAGGCCACGTGGAGACAGGGTCAATCGTCGTATATTTTTAGCATTTGGCCTTTCCAAAGTGCATTTTGCATGCCTTTTCCCATTTACCCTTCAGGCCAAAACATTAATTAGTTTCCGAAAATAAACACGAAAAGGCAACACAAGCCGAGTTTATAAATGGCTCGACTCTAATTTGTTATGGCCATGTTAATTTGGGCAAAAAACTTGCTCTTGAAGTCCATTTGATTAACAATGGAAAGTTTTGTGAAAAGCAGTAGGCCAAGTCCAAGTCAACTTGGCCAATTGTTTGAGCTGCAAACCGCAAGGCAGAAACCATTTTCTGGAATTTGTGCAAGAAGTTTGTGCCTTTGTGGAAATTAATTAAAGTCAAATTATGTGGGGGGAAAAGGCAGTTGTCGGCTTAAATTATGTAGCGATAAACTGCAAATGTTTTACAATTATTTTATTGATTTCGGTAATAGAGCAAGAAAATGGGCTGCCAATTTATTTCGACTAACGGAAATCAGAAGAAGCGAAAATCTAAGCCAATAAATTTGGGATTTCAGGCAATTCAACAATCTCAAGCAGCTCAATTTGGCCTTTAAGCACCAGCCATTTTTCCTCATCCAAAGATCTGTATGCGCCAGTATGTGATGCATGATTATGGATGGGGTATTTGCATACAGCAAGGATACAGTGAGGTGCACTAAAGTGAGATACAAAGCGCTGCAGGATTCGTTCCACGTGCACGAAGGATTCCTTTAAATCCTGCCTCGAGCGGCAAACGCAAATAAAGAAGATGGAGCGCTCTTTAAACCGGTAAATAAACAAAAATCTGTGACACGAAATGAGCTCGCTCGTTGCTCTCCAAAGGACACCGCTGGATGTGTGTGTGCGTGAGCCTTTAGTGCGATTGCTTTTCCAGGACATTCCGGCAAGCTTGTGCAGGAAATGCATTAAGAGCGTGTCGCCCCCAAAGAGCAGTTGGCTTAAAAAGTGTGAACGTAAGTATGGCATAGATGCGAGTGCCCCGCTTACTTATCAGCCGAAAGTGTGTGCGTTTAACGAGGAGCAGCGAGAATGACTAACACCGAAACGATATGGTTACCCAAGTGCAGGAATATGTTGTTTTATGGGATTTGCTAGGAAAGTTGGATGATATAATACCCCCTGCGACTAGTGAGGTTTTAAAAATTTGAAGAGTTTGTTAAACTTTCTTACATTTAGGTAATATATCATAAGTTTTTGTCTCACTTATAAAATTTGTTTCTTGTGGGAGATATTTAAAGATCTTAATATGTTGATTTATGGCATTAGTTAAGAAAGTAGGATAATATTACCCATTTACTGTAGTGAAGTCTTAAAAATGTGATTATATTTATTAAATAAAGATTCTTTATTAAAGAATATACAATTATATTCACTTCTTAAATGATTGAATGAATGAATTTAATTTAATATGGTTAACCAAGTACAAGATTGAAAGTTGGATAATATTACCCACTTACTGTAGTGATAAAAACACCTCTTAACGAGGTAAACCTTAAACATACAAAAGTTCTGATATCAACATTTGTGACGAAACATTATTACACTAATTAACCAAGTACAAGATTGAAAGTTGGATAATATTACCCACTTACTGTAGTGATAAAAACACCTCTTAACGAGGTAAACCTTAAACATACAAAAGTTCTGATATCAACATTTGTGACGAAACATTATTACACTAATTAATAAATACACTTTCTAAAATGTTTTCAAACTAGTTTTTTAAATCGATGTTTAACACACACAAGAAAATTTTGTTGTGTTTAGTTATACTTATCGAAATGTAGAAGAAATTTTTTCGTTAAAAAGTTATGCGCGATCAAAGTTTTATATTTCCATCTCCATCGCACTCCCTTTAGCTGAGTAACGGGTATCTGATAGTCGGGACACACGACTATAGCGTTATCTTTTGTTTTTATTTCGATTTCTTTTAGTCCAAGGGGTGTTGTGTTGTTTGGTCGGAAAAACAAAAACAACTCAAAAATTATTTAAATAAATTCTTTGTTTTTTCCCACTGAACGACAGCGCTTTGGCGACTTAATCAAGTTGAAGATTAAAATATATGAATAATGCTCAGCAAAGTCAAATTATTGTCGCATTTGATAAGCCGTCCTCTGCGCTATTGAAACGGCAGAAACAAATCATTGAATTTTTAGCATTGAAGGAGAACAGAAGCTCGATTTTTTGGTGCTATTCCGAATAAAATTAGGTCGCACAGAAATAAAACCTGTAATCAAAAAAGTGAAAAGTAGTACAGAAAAGTTAATATTATTATTTACAATAAATTTAACTTTAAAGTGAGCTAAAATACTTTTTGAAATTTCTTTGTATAAATCGGAAACATTTAGGTAATAATAATTTAGGTTTCGTGACGTAATCTTTGAAATTTGGTTTCCATTGCACAAGTTATGGATCCAAAGCCGCAGGTCTGGATGAAATGTGGGCTTCTTTTGATCGTGGCCACGATGTTGAGCACTGCAGAGCCCACAAGTGACGTCATCGATTTTCAGCGGCCTTACAAAGAAGAAAGAGATCAGATAGATAAGTATGATAAATGGGGCGGTGAGAATGTAAGTGAAAAGTATTATATATATATCAAAAGTATTAATCAACCGATTTCAGTACATACGTTTTCCAGCATGTGCCATGGATACAGAAAGCCATGTAAGATACTCTTTTAAGTGGGCGTATGAAATGACGGAAGATGTCTTGAGCACGCTAGCACAGGACTACGATAGATTACAATCAAACGCTGACTATATCCTGCCTTTGGCTGAAAAGCAGGTTTATCAATATTTCTTAAATGCTTTGCACAAAAAGTTCCTTTGGCTTTTCTACCGTATTGGAAGCCCGACTTTGGTTGAAAAACTGGCAAAAGCCAATCAGGTAACCATAACACTAGTTTACAGCAAAAAACAAGAGAGAACGCTATAGTCGGGTTGGTGTCCCGACTATCTAATACCCGTCACTCAGCTAAAGGGAGTGCGAGCACTGTAGTCGGGTTGGTGTCCCGACTATCTAATAAACGTAACTCAGCTAAAGGGAGTGCGAGGGATATAAAAACTTTGATCAGGCATAAGTTTTAAATGAATGGTCCGATTTAAAAAATTTCTTCTACATTTCGATAGGTATTGATAAACACAACAAAACTGCATTTTTACTTTTCCGAAATATTTAAATTTTTGAAATCGTGTATAAGCTATTGTGGGCGTTAGAGGGGGCGTGGCACCATTTTGAAACAAACTTGCGCTGCGTAGGAGCTCCTAGAATCTGCATGCAAAATGTCAATCTCCAAG